>JABAJU010000150.1:0-50947 GCA_018220975.1 Tephrocybe sp. 9980TJB
GATGATTCGCGGTGAGTAAAATGAATGTGTTATAATGTTCATTCTTTTTGTCTTGCAAAACAAAATCTGCCTTATACTGTAAGACAAATAGGAAATTCATTGATTTATAAACCTGGGCGCGTCCACAATGGCATGGACGTGTCTAGATGTCAATGGACGCTCCCTGGGCGTGTCCACGATGGCATGGGCATGTCCACGATGGAATGGGCATGTCCAAGACAGAATGGGCGTGTCCAAGACAGAATGAGCGCATCCAAGACAGTATGGGCGAGTCCAAGACAGTATGGGCACGTCCACAATGAAATGGGCGTGTCCAAGACAGAATGGGCATGTCCATGTATGTATGGGCGCTCCCAGTGTACTTGGGCACGCCCATGATGTTGTAGGAGTTGTGATTAAGTGGGCGCGCCCATGCAGCTGGGCAGCGCCCTGGCAGCAGGGCCTCTAAAGCCTGACTTCTTATAGAGAGGGTTCACCCTAAGACCCCTGCCTGAGGGGCTGCCTGAAGTGGGGAGGCACATGTTGTGACATGTCCATCGCGTCGGATGCGGCATAGGTAGTGCGATGATGATTCGTGTGAACCGAGGCCATATACACGATGCCGATGTGAGAATGAACACGTATGCGTACGGAGCAGTTGGAGATGGCACAGTAAGGTTGCGAAGGTGATATTTGAAGCAGTGTTAAACCAGAAGCAGAGATGAAAGGACTATGTACCCAGTGACAATGAATTATTATCTTTATGACGACATTGTCGGCAGAAGCAGAGGCTCCTCAGGAGGGTAAGGAAGAATAGAGCTATAATTGTCGCCTCTAGCGAGCCTCCGCGTGACATAGGATTGCTTAGAGTTTTGGTGTAGGCTGAGAAATCCAGACGCCTCAAACACCGGAGATTGAAGGGATTCCGCCTTCATCTAAAGAGCCCAGATTAAAGGTTTAGGAAAATAACAAGCCCACCATCCTAGATTATTACTTGATGTTATTCGTGGCTTCATCCTGGTTGTCCTGTAATCAAACTATGCGATACCCGTATCGAAACAATGAGTGTTTTGACCAAGAATAATGGGTCTTCCCTTACACTGACGAAAAAAAGACAAAGGTAACCGTATCGTCGGCATTGTCTTGAGATTTGTTCGACGGATAAATAGTCACTCGAGACCAAAACACAGTACTGAGTGTGTGTGAATGGAAAAGGCCACATTTAGCATTCGCTTCGAAATTTAGGGTAAGTCGATGCATGAGAGATTGTGGAAACATACGGTGCGAAAAGCCAGGTTATCTCAGTGCTGTTAGCCAGCACACTTTCTTCGTAACGTTGTACTGCCAATAAATGGATCTTCGATGTACAGGTTTCTCCTCCCAACAAAGCGATGTGTTGAGGGAATAATATGGTAGTATTCACGACCTCACAATCGGTGAGACGTATGTAGAAGTGAAGGTTAAAAAGAACGTGGTGAATAGTCGTCAAAACTCCTGTACTGAAAGTCTTCCTCTATCTACCTGTCAGATGATCACACAAAGGAAGAGTATAACATGGATGTACCTGGGTTAGAATCTTATTCAGAGATCAATGACCATTTCCGACCAATCTTTTGCTGCTTCAGCAAACTTTGACATTGTTGCTTGACTAGAATCCATTTATCGGCACTCATATTCAAAGATTTCTGATGAGAAAAAGAAGGAAAGTTAGCTTTCAATAGTTAGAGAAGCAATGGATCACTTACGTTGCGCCTAGCTATACCCCAAAAATATTATGCCTGTCTAAAGCTATGCCCGTTCAAGTACCCTCACGAGAGTTTGGAAACCGAGAAGAAATGCATTGAACTCGTGGTCGAGGTGATGAACAATGTCTTTGTTTGGTCCTATTGCGTAGAATTGCTGCTTGCCTCTTACCACGACATAGTCTACATCTTCCTAATCGTTTCCGGCCTCCAGTAAAAGAAAAGAAGCAATGTATTCCCATGAAGATCCTCAGGCAACCTCCGACCACCTCGAGGTTTACGGCCCGTCAAGTTCCATCTGGAACTTTGAATAACAGCACATTAATCTGCGTAACATGTTGAAAAATACTAACGTTATTGACTACCAGGTACAGACTATTATACTATTGAATATATTCCCTGGGAGCTCAGACGTCTTCGCCATTCTTCTGAGTTCGACTCTGAGTTCAACCTGCATTCGCTTCCACAGTCTCACGACCAGGACAATGGACGGGTTTCTACTGGCAAAAGGGCGGTGTCCAAGTCCATACGAGGTCAAAAGACAATTATTGTGTGTGCCATCCCATTCACTATTCTCCTGTCGTCTCATTTTCGTCATTCCACAGGAAACTTGATACGACCCCAAATTGCAGAGGAGCATGGATCCGATATCTATCCAGCCGAAACTGGGACAAGGATTCCATCATGGACTTTATGCTTGTGCTCCCAGAAACGGTCGACGCCGAGCTCAAGTTACAGAACGACATGCACTCGTTAGATGCAGTGTATCTTCCCGTAGATGCATGGTTCTCTCTTGCTGCGACACGATATGTACGTCACGCGTTGAAGGGACAGATGTATTGCTCATTCTTCGTAGATGAAACAAAAAAGAAGGCGACTAGTGAACGAGACCCTTGATGCTGACAAGACAAAGTCCCAGGTGAAGGCATACATCATCCGCACCACTAACCTGTATTGACGATTTCTCACTTGAGATTATCCCGACCGCATCTTTTGAAGATTCAGACATTGAGGAAATCGAGCCTCTTCATCTCACAAAAGCGTTAAGAAATGCTCGCCCTACCTCTGCCTCGATTGAATGCTTCTCTATAAATACCCTCAAACACTCTTCAAAGCATACTTCCTCGAAGATGTATCTTAACCAGGCCCCGACATTTGAGGGTAATCCCGACGTCGAGACGACTGAAGTACGGGTACACCACGCGAACATTGTTGCGGTATCCAAAACAAATGACGATGGCGAATCGAAGATGCGTCCCCAGCCGACTTCTTCTCTGGATAAAGCCATGCAGTCCTTGACACAAAATGTTAGATCGCTGGAATCTGCAAAACGTGAGGCAGGAAAAAGAAAGATCAAGTTCTCCGACGATGTTTCTTTTCAGGTAATTACTGCCAGCGTTGTGTATCGATTGCAAGTTTTCTCAATTTCTTTTGGCAGGCGAAGAAGGCCAAAACGCAGGTCACGCAAACCGACTCTCTCAAATCCATCTTACTGCCCTTCCCGACCTCCACGATCCCCTCAAATTCATCCGGTGGTTCCGCAATTCATATCGGTACCTCTCATCTTGGGCCTGCTTGTCGAAAGCTTGAATTTACTCCCGCTCCAAATGCAAAGGTACAATTAAACTCGCTCTCGCGCTCACTTGTCGCCGAGGAACAACCAGGGGGCTTACTCCCCTCCCTGATGCCCCGTAATTCTCTCAGGACGAGACAGTCCTTTTCATGGGAAGTCCTTTTTGATTCGGATGAGGAACTAGTAGACGAACTCGTCGATGAAGTTACTCACGATGCCGACGCAGGTAAGAAGAGCAAGGGAAATAAACGACGGATGCAGAACAAAAGGACTTCTTCTTAGCAGCTCTGAACAGCGTAAGCATTCATTCCAGTGTTTATTACGGACATGGCTGGTGTATCAACAATAGCAATAACGTGTAGAGAGGGATTTGTAACCATAATCGACCTATACTTTATCATTTTGGCGTCTTGATATCTTGTTATTGAAGCTCCTGGTTATGCGCTTGTGGAGTGTGATGTACGTATTGCGTTACTATACAATGTTAGCATAATGAATTACTTTTCTGGATAGAATGTCCGGTCATGGCACTTAAACGGCAACCATGACCTTTGAAGCTTTGATTGGATAAAGCGTCCTGGGATCCACCGTGCTTCTTCCTTCCTTCATTCTCCATCTCATGTTGATCCCTCAGGATTCTTGAAGATAGCTGTATAGTCGCATTATGGCCTGAGCTGCACTATACCCCGAACGAATTCCTTCGTTGATGGATACAATATCCCTTTGTAAACCCCCGCCCCCTATATTAAAACCGAGTGGGTCAGAAACCTGAAGCTTAACAAATGATCGTGATTATTGAAGTAACATAAAAGGACTCTTAAATATCTTTCTGTGAAATTGCCGTCGACTCTGCCAAATCCTTAGGATGCCTACCACAATAGACAACTCGCCTGTATCGATGCAAGCTGATGTACGCATGAAGTGAGTATTTGCATGTTTCCTGCCTATAATGATCGGTTCCGTCGACTAATTCTTGTTTAGAGAGCTTCAGGGCTCGCCAGCTCGACGAGGAGCTTATATGCGTTACCTCAATGAAAAAGATTGGACTAAAGCACGCATAAGAAAATTCATGCACGCTCGTGAAGCAACAGTGGACGACGCCCTTGATGCTGATGGTGACACAAAAAAGCAGGATGGTGACTATCTACCCCCTGAGAAATGGTTCTTGACTGCCGCTGATAAGGTGAGCTCAAGTCGCGGCCGATACGCCTTTGTCTACTGATAACATGGTTTCCAAGGAGGAACGAAGATTGAAGAGGAAGCTCAAGAAAGAGAGGAGGCGGCTCAAGCAGAATTCGGACCAGTCAGCGCAGAAGAAGAGAAAAGAGGTACTCACTGTGTGTCTCTAATCGTAGAATTTTGGTTGATATTGACGAGGTGCTCAAGGATACTTCTAAGCACAAGCGTCGGCGCTCAAAGCAGACTTGCGTCCACACCCCAAATCCATTCATCGATGATGCTGCTCAGGGCAGTGACGAAAATGATGAGGATACCTCGCCTCACCACCTGAAGCTGATGCGTTCGAAAAAGGTACACAAGCCTTCTTCGAAAGACGACGATGAATATTGCGAAAGTGATCACAATAGTACTCCCTGTCCACCACTGCGCCGATCTTTACGCAAAAAATCTACCTCTTGGAAGGATGATGAGGCCTCCTGCGACCATACCGAGGGTACCTTAGAATGCTCTAAAGTAGGACTTCATTTTAGACAAGTCTTCCCTGCTTACTTTGACTTCACAGGAAAATCTCAAGAGGAAAAGGAACAATTTCACGGAAGAAATCGTTACACCGCCCACCAAGAAGGTCAAGCTCGTAGGCAGTCTTTCTTTTTCTCCGGGTCAAGCACTAAGGCATGCAATTCAGGACGGCCCTGCCGTTAGTGAGAGGGATGTTCCCCGCTCGCTTAGAAAAGGAACACCGGTGAGCCTGAATGTCTTGAGATGTTCTAAAATCATTGAGACATTGGTTTTCACAGTGTGTGAAGCATGTCATCACCATGTCGAAGGAAGACGGCACGGAAGAGCTACTCTCCTGCGTGACGATTCCAATGCGCTGAGAGGGACAATTCGGGCGTAACTTGTCATGCTTTTCCTTGAACAGCGCTTTGAAGCTACACACATAAGTATTTCTTGTCAAAGTCTTTCGTGAGCCCCGACATAATGTAAATAGTAGAGGTCTCGCGCTTGAACTTGGGTGTCAAATATTAATGAGTCAATGTGTGCTACCTGTATATTGCCCTTGATTGTCTTTGGCCGAGTGAACTTGGAAGACGTCTCTTCTGAGAAGCAGCGAGACGCTGTCATCGATGTCTTCAATCTTCAAATTTAACTCAGCTGGTGTCGCACAACGGAATGAGATTGTATACTTGTGGAGTCAATACTATAGCCCGAAGCTTTCACTGATTCATCATCGACAAATGTAACTATTCAACGTGGGATCTGTCTTACTGAAGAAGAAGACGATGTAATTGATCTAGCAGCCTACATTCCAAATGAACCTTAAACATGACTTTGGGCTCGGGCTGCACCTTAAGCTTCCGTTCGTGCTTTTCACCACGAAGTTCAGTCAACCAAAGTCAGTCAGGACGGGCATGCCGCAAGACATGAATGTTTTATTAAATGGCGCGACAAGTCTATAGTTCTGCCCATCCAATACTTTGCATAGTGAGGGATCATCTAACGCCCACTAGAAAATTTCAAGAACAGGTCGGAGATCGCCGTCATTATCTCTGTTCCCTGGCTTAATATCTGCAGGCAAACTAGTCGAACAAGATGTTCATCCGACTGAATGCAATTTCGGCCCTTTTTCCAAGCGCTAACAGGCAGCCAGCTCCCGTTGCGATCCAAGGCTGGACTAGGTATTGTTAGCCTTAGGGCAACGCGATCACCCATCAAGTCTCGAGCTAGCGTTACACCAACAACCAGGCAGTACAACCAAGCGTACAGGGTGGTTTGGAAGGGTCATCTCCCCGATGGTGCCGAGGCTGAATTAGGTAGAGTTCATCTCATAAGGTGCAGGTTGAAAAAATCCTTCGACAACTAGGTAGGCTGAAGCACAACAAGTGGGATTCAAAGTCTGAGTGAGAACCTACTAGTAAACGGAATGCTGTTTTTGTTTTTTTTCGAAGTTGATTCCTCAAAATTTGCAATATGCGCCTACTGGTTAACGGAGCCATTGATCGTAGCACGAGTCAATAGTGCAGGGTTTAAACCATCTCTCTGGGAACTTCCATGGTGAGCGCTATCACTGCATCTGCATCGTCTACGATACTCGTTGTTTGTGCTGTCTGGGGCGATTCTATTGTTGTTCAACGCCAGCAATAGTACTATTTGTTGTGTTGATGCTTTGGCTACCTCTTTACGTAAATCCTTCCACCACCACAGGCGAGACCACCGTGTTGATCATCTCATTCAATGAAATCAACGAACTGAGGTCAACAGCAACAAGTTACCCGGGTTCCATTTGCATTCCTGCAACCACTTATGGCTACCGTTCCCCTCATGCTAGCGCTATTTTCGTGGGCGTATCTTCTGTTTCCGCCCATGCTTGTTTCAGGTCCCTCATGACATGGAGCTTACGAATCTTTTCATAGGCATCTGCCACTTTAAATGCCTACATATGCCTGCTGAAGGGCCTTTCGAACACATTACCCCGATTTCCTGCACATTAGCAACGCATGGCCGATACACCTATCCCAACAAAAGCCCAGATCGATGCGGCGTTCAGCCCAGCGCTCTATGGCAAGTTTTCCCCAAGTCATAGGATCCAGTCTATTTTGGCTAAAGGATTATGGATATAGGGATGATGATAGGACTTCCGTTAGCCTATGGGACCGCTGCCGATACGAACAAGTACTCATCATTACGACAGGTTATGGGGCGTAGCTGTAGCGCAGACGGCTTTCTACTACCGTAATTTCCCTTCGGATGCCAGGCACTGGTTGATAGTGGCAAGTCATACGCGGTTCTTTTGACCTCTCAGTTGAACTGAAAGTGGACGTAGGTCGGCATCCTCATGTCTGTTCACTACCCCTGAAGCAGTGTCACTGAAGCCTTACGAGTTTTCAGCGTTCTTGACAGCCTTCATATTTTCAGCCTTTCAGCGGGAATACATGACTGGTTCCTTATCGAAGATCTCTCATTCCGTTATCCCAGGTGCCATTCAACCCTTACTGCTCAACATTCCTGTCTAATGTTCCTCTCAAAGTGGGGCGCTAGTCGCCTCTTTTGTGACTGTGCGTTCTATGAAGGTTGGCCATATATCTTCAAGGTCTTATGAGCATTTCCGGCCAGTATATAATAGAGACAATCGTTCAGCTGTAAGTCTGCATCTGCTTTGCTCAGAAACTCTCTTTAGCTTCTCTTTTTTCGATTCTTCAGTGCATATGCATCACGAGTATGGACATGTTGGTCCTCATTCCCCAAGTGTCCCTCGATATTGGCCTGATTGTTTGCCCGTAAGTGAGCGAGAAAAATCGGTATCTCACGTGGTCTGTAGTACGTGTTCACCATTTATCATATCCCAATATGCTGAGAGCTGACCATTCATTGTTAGGTTTCCTTCTCGATAATTCAATTGGGTCAGTTCATGTCCTGAACTATTATATTCAAGCTTCTTACTAAATCTCATAGCCGGAGGCATGGGTGAGTCTAAACTCGTTAAGGAATTCCATATGCCCTTTTAAAGCAACCACTATCTTGTAGGGGTTGGGAGCGATCTGTGCGTCTTCCCCCAATATATTCCCGTATCACCAGAAGTGAATGTTTTCATCAGAGCTGTCGCAACATCTATCAACTCTGCTCACAGCGTGCAGACCAAGGTAAAGTCATGTTGCGATTGGGCCTTAATATGCTCCTTATAGGCACTGATGCCCTTGATACCCATAGGCGTTCGGCGCTGTACAACTAGTTGGGAGCGTTATCTGTGACCTTCTGATATCGGCAGCACTTGTGTTTTACCTCAATAAGAATCGCAATGGCGTTCGTAGGTGAGCTCATGGTACTTGTCTGCTGTTGAACAGCAGCTGATCCTTTACTGTAGGACGGAGAACATAATTGACCGACTTATCATCTATTCAATCAACGTTGGTCTCTTGACAAGGTAAGAACATCTTTCTTCTCTATCCTTCACAATCGCCTCATCGTCAAGTTCATTAGCGTCGTCGCCATTCTAAATCTCGTATTCGTAAGTGCTTTTATCGTGAGACTCCTTCTGCTAAAAACCTCCATGCTCAAGTGGTGGGCATCACCGCAAAACTTCAACTTTGTGATATTTCACTACATCATCAGCAAACGTAGGATTCCCATTGCCCTTTGCTTTCCTCTTCCTCTTCCTCAATATTTCTTTGTATTACAGTGTATATTAATTCTCTCCTTGTCACGTACGTACAGCTCTCCGTTCAATATTTCATATTCGGCTGGGATTTAGCTTCTGATTAGTCTAAACTCCCGCGTTGCTTTCCGCCGCAAGCGAATTGTGGACACCGCCATTTCCATGAGTAGTGAGTCTTCTGCAACTTTATTCAAGCGTTTGATTGACCCTCCCTCTAGATCTACGCCTTACGGCACGAGAGAATGTCTAGGACAGGAAAAGCTTGGCGCCCTTTTTTAACATTGTTCTCTCCGACTTGAAATATGACACATCAATGTTTCGTTATTATCTCTCGCTTGAGATGTAGAAGTCTGGATAATGGTGAGGTAATCGACGCGGCGCCACGCAACAAACTTTCGATGATCGGGTGGTAGGAAATTTCTACTCCCACGCTAGCTTTATCAACCTCCATCGATCGCTGAAGGGGCTCGCGCACTGTCTTTCCAATGAAGAGCGGCCAAACCACTCCAGAATCTGATTTAGAACCGTCAAGAAATAGGTGGCATCAGGTGACAGCGGAATCTTTCGTCAAGTTGGACAGAACCTCGCATGTTCTTACGCCGAACTTTTACTGCGCCAGTAGGCAACGACCGTCAACGCTGGTACATACAATCTTACCTACTCGAAGAGAGTGTCTAAATATTTATTCACAGCTCATTAGCTGGTCAGAACAGCTTCTACAACTGAACCAGTGCCGCTCCCCGTGCGCCAACCTCCCTCCAGAGATTCTAGGAATCATCTTTTACTTCGCATGCATGTATACACCACGGCCAACTCGTATGGAAACACGTCTATCCCATGTTTCCACTCGATGGCGCGGTATAGCGCTTAATATACACTCTCTGTGGACAGCCATTGAACTCTTGGTTGATGAACCTACAACGCACTTGGAGACGTACATGGAGCGTTCAGGGAGCCGACCAATCAATATCACCATCGACTCCCGCGATGCGCCTGAGGTGGATTGCGAGAGTATAATAACACAGATATGGAAACGACTACAACGTTACGATGCGCTCCAGCGTTGTCGATCCCTCAGCATCGCCGCGAATTCCAATCCCCAGCAGTCAATTTACGTTTCACTCCAGTATCTTCAAACCTATGCGACCCCTATCCTCGAGGAGCTGTGTATTAACCTTGAAGAGTACTTGGACACACGGGGTGCTGCTGAACCAGAGCGGCCATTGGTTTTATTTCCCCAAGGGGCTCCTTTTCTCAGTCGTCTCCACATTCACGGTTGCTCTCTCCATGCACGCCTCCCATCTCTTATTGGGCTCACAACTGTACACATACATTGCATTGTCTACGAAACACTCTGGTTTTACGACGAGTTCAGCCAGTTTCTACGGCAGCTCGTGTGCGTTGAAAGGCTCTCAATCGAGGGAGAACCATTCCGTGGACCATTTCCTAGCGCAGATGAGCACAAAGTATTTCTTCCCCGTCTCCGCAAACTGCGATTACGGTACTGGGAGGAAACCTTTCCACTTGCGATGACATACCTGATCGCCCCGGCTCTCGAAACCCTACACTTAATCGCATGCCAGAATTGGGTCATCATGAGGACGGCTCTACATTATGGGGACACTCCGGCCTTTCCATCACTTAAACATCTCATCATCGAGGATGGACTACCTTTTTATGAGGATTGCAGTCTTAGCTTACTCAACCTGCTCGCAGAGGTCTTGCCCTCAGTTAAGTATTTGACGTGCATTCGGCACCTCCAGTATGCTCTCACGGGACTGAGAGAGTCCGACACTTGGCCTCAACTTGAGACTGTCTGTTTCTGGACAGATGAAAACACTGACATGGATATTTTGCGGTTACGAAGGATGGTTTTGCATCGAAGGTCCCTTGGTTTGCCATTCACTAAGCTTTGTGTTGCCAACAAGCCTCCGTCCTTTCCCTACTGGCTTCTCCGCAAGAGTGTACCTTCGTTCCAGTTGATGGAGCGCCCAGCCCGGTGGCCTAATTGGGTGACTCTTTCGACTTGATTCGTACCGCCTTTTGCCGATGCTGAGAATCTCTGCATGGGACCAATATCCTCACTCTTGGAACAATGACCATCTTACTAGCTCACCCAGTTGTACCATATCTCATTCTACTTCCTATAGTTACGGCACTTTCATAATGTATCATACTGTACTAGTAGCGTACCGCATGCTTGCGTAATGTCAATTAAAGCTTTTGACTCTAGGGCACTGACAACAATGTACAATGATCATAGATTAGAGGCAAATGAGGCTGCTGAGAGTTCAACATTCCGCTTTCCAGTCAGGATATCGACTGCTGGAGAAGACAGAGCGTATTTAATAGGTGACGATTATGCCTTTGGGATGCAATGTGTGTTCTGAAATGATCAATTACTCAAGATAATTAAGTGCCGGATGAAGCTCCTATGATCCCCCAGGTGTTTTGTATAAGGTCAAGCCAGCAGGCTGTCGTCTAGTATAGAATACTCACTCCAGCGATCGACAGTGGTCACATCAGCTTTCTAATATTTCATTTTTCACAGAAGATGCCCATAAAGGCCCGAAGCTAATAGGTTTCATTGCAAACGTTTAACGCAGCTCCTAGTAGGCAGCAGGAGGTTCCTGAGAGGACATTATCGCAACTTCAACTTTTCTTCGGCAGATCCATATATCGTGCTAGACAGAGCACCTTCAGTAACCCAGAATGCGCGCTGTAGACGGCATAAGTATTGGACGAGGGGAACATGGTAGATGAAGCCGTGTAAGCGGCGCAGCAGCAAAGCCAAATAATCTGCTCATCATGTAACTACCATGTAATCTGTGGAATCCAATCTAAAAGATACGCTGAATGGTATATCTGCGGTTTATAGGCACCATCACTGTGCGCGTGGGCAGTGAATTTCCAGCCAGTCTATCGGTTCCGGGTTGACTCAGTCTAGGCTCATTCGTTGCTCTTTCTGGGTGTAGCAACTGACGCGAATTCTTGAAGTTCTTTTGCATGTCCATGGATTCAAATCAAGGATGCTATATAAGACTGGTGGGCTTCGCGTCTTCTCCAGCTTTTGAATTTTTATCCACTTTTGTTTTGTTGAATAAGATAGTTCGAACCAAGCCTCCTAGATGCTCCTACCCAACACAACAATTTGCTGAAAGTCGCTCCTATGTCGAATAAAGGGCATGCTTGAAAGCTGTTACGAGGGAACATGCAGCTTCCATTGGTGCCAATTTTGTCTCGATCGCGAGTCCTTTGTAAGGAGACTTTCGTATGTGGCCTGTGCATTTTTGATTTACATTTTGCTGGCGAACTTCTTCTCCAAGCATGCTAATGCTGCTGGATACTAGGTCTACAAATACTTGGGCATTCTTGCTGCGCTTTACTACACGCAGCCGATTTAGATGAGAAGAAGGGCACACAGAGCGCGATTCATGGATTCTGACGTTGGTCAAGGTATGTGCATAGATTTTAGATTCTCAGATTCAGTTCAATTCTCATCGACACCTAGCTATCCATTCGAGTCAATTTCTACGCATTGTTTGACGCCGTCTAATGATATGGAGAGGTGCTGCATTTACATGCGGAACGCTTGATGATGCAACTGACTCCCCCAAGAGAGCTGGTGGATTCGCATTTCTCGCAATGAGCAATTTTCTCAAGGATCTTGAATTCCAGTTCCCGCGTGGCACTCAGCGGACGATGACCATTCTTGACGCTTCAAATCTGTGCAAGCCTGCCAAGCGCCATGAGCCCATCAGGTGCCTATTCGTTCATTTACGTAGCATAGAGGATATATTTCTTTGTATTCCTAACAGGTTTCATCCAAAAACAAATCTCTATACGAAGGCAGCGCCAACCTTGGAAGACTTAACCTACGGGTTTATGCTGTGCGGCCAGCGTCAGGTCGATTCCTTAAAATAGAGATAGATTCTCCTCATATTCTCTTTGCGCAACATGTTGATATCTTTAGAACATCGAGAATCTCAAGCAATGTTGTTTAGGAAGTCACCCTCTGCTTGGGTCACGCACTCGCGTAGTTTGCCTGCGGATTCTCATTCAAAAGCCGATTCTTTTCCTCGCCTTCCTCGCCTTCCTCCTTGTCTTCTTCCATCATGGCTGAAGAAACCCTTGGCTCACAAGCTGACCTTTTTGAGCCACGAGCCCAGGAGCGCAGGCAAGCGAATTGAGGAACTGGAGAACGTAAAAGATAGCGTGAGTTTATATTCATTACACTTGTACAATCACTGAAGAACAATGGCTTAAGGGGTCTCAATCACCTGATACAAACTCTTTACTAGAGTCCGAAGTCATGCGTTTAGTGAGCAAGCAAGGTGGATGCAAGCACAGGTTTTTTTCTCTTTGACAACTGCAGCGAAACCAGCTCTCCGACTTGGAAAGTGCTCACAAGGATGAGATCCTACATGCAGAATCAGCCGAGACAATGCTCAAGGTATTGTTATCCAACGTAGCCCTGAAGCCCGTCAGAACTCTTAACCCATCCTACAATTCCGATATTCATGGCGATTAGCAGGAAAACGATGCTAACGAAAGGCAAAACAATGCGATTGTTGTTGCTCTGCCTTGTTTCTGAAATATGTTTAGGGTAAAGAATTAGAAGCCGAAATTCAAGTTCTCTTCGACAAAAATGCTGCTTTACGAATGCAGCTGCAAGAATCTGAAAGAGTGAGTCTATGATTCAATACTCTGAGACAGCGCTAGGATAGCTATTGATCATATGCCTAGTCCAAACTAAATGGTCAACTTAACGCTAGGGCTTTCGGGAAAATCCCTGGTTTTCAGAAGAATAATGAGGAGGTACGAGGAAAATTCCCTCATGATACTCGATTCCCAACATTATCATAGATCCGGACCATACAGAATCTGAACACTCAAATCATTGAGCGAGCACAGAAATTGAATGTCGGCCTGAGGCAATTGCCTGTCTGCAGAATGTAAGTCGGAGTCGTAGTTCGCATGAGCAGGCGAATAAAAACGCGAACATTCCGCAGCGACTTGGTGACGTCGATACACTAGCTGACAAGATCAGAAAGGACGCAGCCCTCCTTTCAGAGAAAGAGACGAAAGACAAGGGCTACTTTGAACAAGGTATCTTTTAGTTCACTCTCAACAATGTCCACCGTATAACTCACTGCCTTCATAGACCTGTTTATTGCTACAGCAAAATCTACTGGATGTGACAGCTGCAAAGGAAGAATTGCTGCGAGGGTATGAGTCCCATGTTAGTGATCAATCCGTTGGGCCCTTTCCAGACGGCAAATCAACTGAACTATGCTGTAGGCCAAGAATACGGATTTTCTGAAGGCACAACTCGCACAGATGAAAGCAAAACGTAATGAACAGAGATCCTTAAAACGTGGGCATCGTCAGGTGAGTCACTCGAGCAAGCGTCTCTCGCGCTAATGTGAAGTTTATGAATAGAAATGTCATGACCAAGTCCATGTATCGCTTCTGATCAAACCTCTCTTACTTAAGAAGGAACCAAATGGCTACCCTCGAATGAGTTTTCATCTTTGAACGCCTTCTCTCTAAATACGGGTTGTCTAACGTGCAGATTGCCTCAAGCATAGGCTTCACCGATGTTACTGTCCGCAAAGTACTCCATAATATCGGTTCCACCATGTGACAAGACTTCCCAAGATGGTATGTTTGAGTGGGACGACGTCGATGACGATTTTAAAAAGAAATATCCTCTACTCGTTCCGGTATATTTTGATATTGATTCTAGGAGACTGGTCTATTTACGAGCCCACAGAATGCAAAGGCAAAAGACGCGAGACCTAACAACGAATCAAAGGTACCGTCCTATGGCCCTGTTTCACACAAAAACCACCAAACTTCTCGACGTCAAAAAAAGACTCAGGATGTTGTCGCGTCATTATCGTTACGAATATTTTCCAGGCCATGCAGTCACGCCGAAGTCCACAGGCCAGCAATCTAGGCTTGAGGTATACTCACACTTTCTTTCTTTCACCTGGTACTCATTGACAATTGTACAGGAAATGAGACAACGGCTCTTGCAAAAAAATGCAAGCGGAAAAGGAACAAGTATTCAGTACCCCTCAGCATCGCCTTCCAGACATAAAGACTTTTTTGGGAAGCCGAGAACACGATATCAGTGACTTTTTGGTCCCGCTAGAGGCGCAAGACCTCAGAACGAGCAAGAAATTGTTTACAATCGCTCACTGGCCGGAGGACAGGTTTCATGGGATGTTTCGGATGAGTTTCCCGGGGCTCACCGTGCCGGAGCGATATATGCTTATACATGGGATGAAGGAATACGCTCAACCAGGTTGGGATGGATGTCCATGTCATTCATTTACGTCTGGCTCGTTTTGGACATCTTATCGTTCGGATCTTATCTTGACATCCCTAGCCATCACACTTTTTCGACTTCCTTCACAACGCATTCATGTGTAATATAGACATGTCCGTCGAATGGCCCAAGCAGAATTCTTCCTTTATCTTTCCCCAACCGTTCACTGTCTTTTGATTCACTCTCAGCTGTATATGACTTGCCTGCGTTAAGTGAGTGTTCATCCTATTTACTTATATGTTTAAATCTAAGTTCGTTTCGTTTTAGGGCACAAAGCTAACCACAGTTCCACGCAACGCCAACTAACTGGGCAGCTATTGCATACGTGCTACCTGCAACTGCTCATATACTCCCCATCCATCACATCAAAGGCTCCGACAGCTTGAATCTCGCTTCGGATCCTGATTGGATTTTAAAACGTTCCTTGTCATCTTGACGTTGTAGCCATCTTCAAGCGCCTCTCATCAGGCTGCTATTTGAGTGAGGATGTATAGATTGCGAACAGGTACAAATAATCCTTTCATCCTCCGTCAAAAACATATCTGGAATGACACGTCACAAACCAGGGATACAATGTTACGCGACATAGTTCAGGGTCCTAGACTTGTACACCCTACGGTCTCCTACGGTCTACCCTTCACGCAGCCCTGACGCGACCTCATTTCTTTCAAATGGGCGCTAGTTCGCATGTTGTCCCTAGTATTCAGCGCCACAGCGAAGGAAGGCATTCAGGCCTAATAATTTCGAACAAGAATAATACAGAAGTTGTTTTCTTTGGACCGCAGAGCTTCAGAACGAAGATGTCATTCACCTGCATTTGTTCCCGGCGCCTCCGACTCGGCCTCAACCTTCAGCTCATTATGTACACGCAGTGTACACGTCCATCGTGGGTCTAACGCAACAAGAGACACCTTTATCGGAGAAATGACTCAACCGAAATCAAACCCACTTTGCCGTCGACAATCATAACCCTTTCGTGTGACCTATCAACCCCTGGGTCGGGATCGATGGGCTGCAAGTTCTGAGTCACTGAGAGCACTTGTCGAGTCGTGGCCAGCCTAGATGGCTGCATGTTGGGATATGTAGGGTTACCCTGCTTATCTACGATCTCGCTCAAATGCAATTTTACTGTAAGGGCTCCATCTAAGTCACCGATCTTCCTGTCTCACTACTACAAAAGGATCTCAGCCTTCCATAGCTTCTGACAATCGGTTACCGATATGGAGTTGGTCCATAAGGCATAAGTAATGTACTTGTGCGACGTCGGATGCCCTTCCACAGCAAGAGCAACTCTCAGAAGGCTGTCTGACAGATCCATGAAGGTCCGCCACTAAGAGATAATAGTATGTACGCCATTTGAATTGTAAGAGATTGGAATGGACCTCGACCTCATTTCAAACGCCTGTAGGCTTCCATCAGTTGTACGCGATGTTGAAGAACGCAAGATCACTTATCCTCGTACGCAGGGCTCGTTCCAGGTACTAAATTTATGTGCTTTGCAGATCCTATCCACATTCATCGGAGTGAACACAACCAAGGCACCAACCTGACAATGCGATTTGTGACGTTAACGTCACTGAAGCCAATGTGGTTCCCATTCCACGTATGGTGACTTCACTACCAAGCCGGGACTATCTCTCAGCTCTGAGGCGAATGTTTCAGTTATTTTGGCACGACGCCCTTCGGACCGTCTTCCCAACATTATCGCTACCGCGAGTTATGAACAGCAAAAACGTTACGATCGTGGTCCTCAGCGCAGGTTTTTCACAAATCTCATCCGAACGTTCGACGTTCTAGAAGCCTTTCTCGACTCATGAGCATCGTGCAGCTTTTGCGAATCTTCTGCTGCCTCTCACTGCTGAGCATCATGGTGATAACAAGTTTGTCTCCCCTGATTCCCATAAATCATCTATGTGTCAATATCTCTCTCTTAAAATGGGCTTGGTGAAAAATGAGCGGCGCGACTTCGAAACCGCAGTAACTCCACAAGATGACGACATACTTCTGCTGCCAAACACAAAGCTTTTTGACTGTGTAGCAAGCCCCAGGTGACGTTGATGGATCGCTGATGCACCACAAAAAGCTGATAACGTTAATCCACTGTAGGCGTATCAGGAGGGCACAGGTACCCAGAGTGCACTCCCTGTTGTCGCTAATCAGTTGCAATGAACCGTGAGGTCGCGACTGGCACGACACCATGTTTTCCAAGTCTTTTGAAAAGGATTCTCATCTCGAAAGAAAATCTGGTATGCAGCAATCTATTCTGTCTCTCTGCCGTATTATCCTAAGCTTTTCAGTATGTATACATTTTGCTTCTCAATATATTGCTGACCATGTCTGACTTTGATCAAGCATTCTTTTCAGCAGTCGCCGCGGGCCAGGGGTACAGGGGACAACGACAAAAAATAACCTCACCTCAGCTCCCAATGAGTTCGAACGCGCTATGCCGCCTTTAGCATTGTTGACGCTGTCTCCCTTGCACCGATGTGACATTGATGGTTCCGACTTGCCTTGTCTGGCGAAGTGCATAGAAGGAGGCCTACAGACATCCGTCAATTTCGGTGGCGCCATCAAAACGTGGCCATCTTAAACCTGTGATTTCTGCTCTCACCCCTCTCTATCTCCCTCGTTATGTGCGAATCACGACGTATGTTTTCTTGGCTTGACTACTGACATTCTAATACATGAGGTAAACGTCCAAAATATTGTGGGCAGCCTCGTTGAAAGTGAGAATTTGATTTTTCATGGCTGTCAACTGAGAAATGATGATCTTGATGGCCTCGGCAGTTCCTAGGGTCGTGCGCATCCAATATACTAATATAACGCATTCCAATTCTGCACACCCGACCTTTCCGGATAGAAGGACGGACAATTTCAGAGGTCACCCACGAGACAATTTATCCAGCCGACCATGGATCAATTCCTGAAAACACCCCAAAAATTGGCTGAGGGACGTGACACATCTATGGACGTCGATGGGCTCTCTTGAGACTTGACATGCATAGACGTCGCGGACAGGTAAATTTCTGAACAAGCTCCAGCATGCTAGATGCGGTCCCTCGTACTCTGAGTTGAGTTACCGACGGCTTAATCTCAGGACAGCTTAGGACTACCCTGTATGATCGGGATCGGCACTGCCACCGTGATTATATGAGTCCCTGCAGAAGTCTTGAATCTGTTCTCGAACTCGACCTCCAGGGTTCAATTGATCTTTAGCATCATACAGCATCGTCACTATTCAGTGGAGAGCCCATGGAAAACGGTATGGCGGTCAGACGCATAGGACGCCATGATGGCCGCTTGTGATGATAGACCGCAAGGCGTGTTCACTGTCACGCCATAACCATTAATTCTCCTCTAGTTACCTATGCCAAAGAAAGACTGGTCGTTGTAATACCAGCTGATAGGCACTGCGGACCTCGTTCCGGCGACCGTGGCTTCCATCACAACGCATTTCTATGCGTAATGACAAGTAAGTTGGTCAAGTGCGCAGTCAGCCAAAGATGAATTAGATGACGGCAATGGACCAGGACTCGAGCGCCGCATCGCACGACTAGACTGGTGCAGATCTGTATTCAGCATTGCCAACAGTAGTTTTTTCCTTATCACCTGAGGTGTTGTTATTCATACTCAGTTCCATCAGTAATAAAAAACGTTTCTCTCTTAATCACTCGTGATCAACTTCAAGGCGGAGCTTCTGAATTACGGTGCCTGAGAGCATTTCCATGTTCAGGAAAGTAGTACCCCACGCTTTGGCTTTCGTTAGGCGTGGAGTCGGTGTGCGAGGCGGCAGCTGTCGGCAAAGTTGACCTGCTATTAAAACGTCAAGCACACATTGGTCCCCGACTCGGGACACGACGTTTATAACCTTTCTTTCTATATCGCATCTGGATCACCTGGAAACTACTGGATCAACGAATATTATTATAAAGTAGAAGTCACCCCACCTCCGTGGACTTGACTGACAAAACAATTAGAATCCAACTGAGACCATTCCGCTCTCCTATCTGCGATAATGTGATCAAGTTCCAAGTGACCATCACTGATTTCTTGCTATCAGTTTCGTCGCCAATGTTTTCGATCGCCTGACAACCACCACCTTTGTAAGGCGGAAGCCGCCAAAGACGGGCTCCAATGACTTCTTGCAACAAGAAGAATTATACAGCAAGAGAAATGGATCAAACTACCTTGTGACCTTATCGGTACCGTCGGGCAACTGAATAAATGAGCGTTAGCGCCAGAGCACAATAATCGTTATGTCTAGAAATGGGATGGGCTAGGATGTGAGCGCCCATACCCGTCAATACTGATCGGAGTTGAATACCTTACCGCGCAAGGCCTCGCGAAAAGCGCATCTTTTCACCCTGATGGGGAAGGCAACAGGATGATCGTAGATCAGTTTCAACATATGGGGATCAATCTAAACACACCAATTTCGGCAGACTTGCTTCGACAGGGGACGTGATGGGGTACTAGCAAGAAATGAATGTTTTTACGTGTAGAGAGGTGTGCCTGGTGAAGCTAGTGGAGCTTCCAGAGAGTGAGGAAGATATAGGCATGCAAGGAAGGTCTATGAAGAAGTGTGGAGAGGAACGGGGACTTGAGCCACGTGTTGGAACAGATCTGGCAGTCAGAAGACCAGAAGCGTCAACTGTGGCACCAGAAGATTGGCAACAAATACCGCGCCAGGTGTTTGGCGTTCACCGAAATCTGTAAAACTCAGCACTATACCTTTGGTCAGGGTCCATATGGGTTTGTTACGTACGGTGGCTGAGCAAGGACAAACATAAACTGACCCTCATAATCGCGCCTATTTTCTACATTTCGTTAGACGTCCCTTCCCCAACCCTCTCCGAGTCATGCCCCGCGCGGAATCTAAACCACTGTCAGCCAACTATTCTTACGGCTCGTCGTACTCGTCGTCATCTTACCCTAATCATGCCTCTCAATCCCCTGAGCCTCAGCTCTCACCAGCTTCTCAGCATTCGTCGACGCCTTCGCAGTCATCGACATCGGTGTCTGGCAAGAAAAAACATATCTGCTCCGTTTGTGAGCGCCCTTTTAGCACCAGTGGCCATCTAGCTCGTCATTCTCGCGTTCACACTGGTGAACGGAACCACAAATGCCCCTTCCCTGGTTGTGAAACGCGATGCTCGCGTCAAGACAACCTTCAGCAACAGTGAGTCAATCCTAGAAAAATTTTCTTTTGCCTGTCTGCAACATCGCTATCATTGGCGACCCATAATCGATGCAGTCCATCGATGAATTTTTTTTTTTTTTTTTGTGTTCGCAGTCATCAACTTCTTTTATTAACTCCTTGACCTCTCTACAGTTACCGAATTCATCTATCGCCAGGATCCCGGCGAACATCCTCAAAAGCTGCAGTGTCTCGCGGAAAACGTGCTTCAACAGCTGCTGCTGCTGCGGCAGCAGCGGCGGCGGCCTCCACTGCTGTTTCTGAGCCTCCATCATCACCACCTCCCTTATCACAGCCTCCTGCGTTAGAGCCGGCACGGATATACAGCCACTCCCCGGCACCTGATTCACCTCCTCCTCTCGCACAAGCGACTCTCCCTGCCACTGCCCATTCTCACTTAGCATCTGCATCTTCGAGTCGGTCATCATCTTCACCCGAATTGCCTTACCCTTCCGCCAGCCACCTTGTTCCAATGTCATCTCAGACTTCTCATCCGTCCTCTCAGCATCAGAGTTCGCAGCAATATAATGGCTACCGAAATGGAACAGCTACATATCAGGAGTCATCTCAGGGATCATACCCTACTTATGTGCACACCACCGCTGTATCTCAGTCCTCTAACAATTCCACCCATGGCTCCTACAATTCATATTCCAACACATACAATAATCACTCCAGCTCGCACCATTTACAACACAGTAACTCAGTCCCAGCAGCCCAATCTCGGCATTCCATTTCACACATCTCTCACCCTACCTCATACCCTCAAAACCACCATCATTCCAACCCTGAACCCCCATCGCCTGCCTCGTCTCACCACCCTGTCTCCCCACACACCTCTGGCCCGCCCACACCTCCTTACACCTACGACGATTCACATGGGTACCATCACAATGGGAGCGGTGGTTCCATGATGGCGGACCCTATGGTTCATCAAGGATATTCCTCCTCGATCGTGTCGCACCACCAGCAACAACAGCGTTATGCTTCGCCGTCGCCGACGCTGCCTCCGATTCAGGATTCGCGGTATCCGCGGAGGGACAGTCGATTATATATGGGACACCACCAGGCCCCAGTTACCACTGAATACAGCCAGTACCAGACAATGAACCACTCCCTCAGCCACCGCTCATGGAAGGATAATTCGATGCACAAGGGCGTCGGCGCCCTCGTCCAATAATTTGCTCTCGTTTACTGCCGCTTTGCTTCCCTCGTCGCCTCATAGATACAGACGCTATGGCTGCCGTCTGCTTTTTTCCTGTCTTGCTTTGCTGTGAATAGTTTTGTACTTTATGATCCGATTACCCAACTACTTCATCGTATATACTCATCTTTCTCGCATGTAATATCAACAATACCAGCAACTATGGAATTTATACCATCATATCGTCGCAGTGAGGTAGCGAGTGTGTTGCACGCGATCGGCGGTTGCCTAATTGGGACAAATAAGAATTTGGCTTTCACCACCACCTTCGCTGCCTAGGTCATCGCGCTCATTGAGGCTATCACTCTTGTTACTGTTATCTTGGACGTTATTGAGCCATCTAGTGGGCGTCAAAAATCAACTGGAACGTTGAACAATGCCCAGTGACCTCGATAGGTGAGATTCGTTGCCCTCGTGCCAACTTTTGCTTACAATCAGCGTAACATCTGTGCATTGAATCTGATATTCTACGCGAACACCATCTTTCGCAACTGCGCCGAATTTATCCTCTCTCGGCAGACAGATTGAGCAGCTGACGCGCTGTGAACCCATATCCGAAGAGCAGGTCAATAGGCTTTGCCTCAAGGCGAGAGAGATCCTGATAGAGGAGGGCAATGTTCAAGTCGTTGATTCACCTGTCACAGTGCGTATGAGCCCTCAAACTTGTATTCAAATTGGTTCCTGATTAGTTGGCTCATCGTATTCCCCGTTCCTGTGCGGCGCAACAAATCCGTCTTGTCCGTCGTCCGCCACTTAGATATGCGGTGACATTCATGGCCAATTTTTCGACCTCATGGAGCTCTTCAAAGTCGGAGGATTTTGCCCGGATACAAATTACCTGTTCATGGGTGTGTTCATAGTTTCAACCCACTCGGACCGTTCAGTCGAAACCTCAGTTTTTGCCAATTGACAGGAGACTTCGTTGATCGGGGGTTTTACAGCGTTGAAACCTTCCTACTTCTCCTTGCTCTGAAAGTCCGCTATCCAGAAAGAATCACACTCATTCGAGGCAACCATGAATCGCGGCAGATCACACAAGTCTACGGCTTTTATGATGAATGCCAGCGGAAGTATGGCAGCTCAAATGTTTGGCGTTGGTGCTGCGAGGTGTTTGATTACCTTGCACTCGGTGCCATCGTCGACGGCCGTGTGTTCTGCGTTCATGGCGGTCTAAGTCCCAATCTACAAACTATTGATGAGGTATGGGGGTGGCTTGATCATTTTGTTTCAGCCAACTGACCTTCTCATCTTCCTTCTTGTATTTACTTATTTGCTTTTTCCATCAACGTCTCTCCCTTGACACCACCACGATCAACGTCTAGATCCGTGCTATTGACCGAAAACAGGAGGTACCTCACGATGGACCCATGTGTGATCTTCTTTGGTCAGACCCAGACGGTGTGTTGCGCTCTATCGCTAGTACCTTAGAACCCTCTTCGGCTCACGAGTTTTTCTCGCAGACATATCTGGCTGGGGCCTCTCCCCGCGAGGCGCCGGGTTTCTGTTCGGTGCGGATATCACCAAAGCTTTTGCGCACCATAACGCAATTGATTTAATTGCGCGTGCCCACCAACTTGCTATGGAGGGCTACAAGTTGATGTTTGATCGAACTATTGTGACCGTTTGGAGCGCCCCTAATTATTGCTATCGGTCAGTTCTTCATACCTTCTTTATCTTCCGCGCCCACAATTCACGCCTCGCCGTCGAGTTGATTTCGACGAAGGAATCCTCTAATGAGCTTGTCATTATATTCTCATTTATTTCCATCATCCGCGTGTTGCGCCGCAGATCGAAGTCACGGTGAACTTCGGAGTAGGACCGGTGACCAGGATTATCGGCCCTCATCGTTCTTTCCATTCCTTTTGTCATGTTGAATGGACTTGCAAATGAACAACCTCGCTGACATTGGTGTTCCACGTTTCCGAAATCACAGGTGTGGCAACGTTGCCTCGATTCTCGTCTTGGATGAACATCTCGGTCAAGAATACAAAGTCTTCCAGCACGCAGCCTTGGTAAGTCAAATTTTTCTGCCTGTACTTTGTCCCTCGCTTACTCAGGCACTCCATTCATTGTTTTTACTTACATCCATTCTTGCAATGCCCACTCGCAGGACGTGCAATCAATACCAGCAAAAAGGCCACCAGCCGATTATTTCCTGTAGCGCGACGTCGCACACATTTTGCCTACCGTGGAGCATATCATTTGTACCATTACTATCGAGTCAATTTGAATCACTTTCTTCCACGTACGCTGTCAAAAAAAAAAAAACGACCGATTAATCTTTATTGTTTTAATTTGATCTATCATTGCATTGCTGGTATCTAATACGCTCTCGGTTCAAGCCCGCATCTGTAGAGTTCAAGCAGTGTTCTCCTACTGAATCTTCGTCTGCTGTCCGATTGCATCGAACCGATGTAAGAACCAACGTCAACATGCTCACACATGTTAGCGTTGGCAATGGAGATCGATCCGATACCCGGAACTTTAAAAGCTCATATACTCATATGTTACTAAATTTCCTATAGTCGTTCGATCTACGCAGTGCGCGTGGAAGTAAGTAAGCAAACGGAACATTAACAAACTTGAATAGCGCCGCAGCGCTTCGCCGAACGATCTATTGCCACCCAAGAAGTGATCAGGAACCTAACCTAGACCATCAAGCTTCAGGCATCGGGCTACATACATACCTACTCTCGATCGATAGGATAGTCCTCGAGGCCTCAAGGCTCATGTAAAAAGGATGAAAAACAGATGTGTTTATGAAATAAGCCGGTGAAGAACAAACATGGTCTATTCTTCAGAGTATATATAGTTTAGGCGGATGTGACCCGACTCGCAGTGCACTGCGCAGCTCTGAGAGGATCCGGACAGGGGTACATACATGAGAGGTAGGAAATATATGACATGCGCCTTGTATCTCTAGAGGGAAGTCATGAGGTTGAAGCGTCGATGACGCTTAGGGTACAAATGCGTAATTGATCTACTTATTGAGGTGAGGAATCGGGATATGATAGGGTGTGCGTGGATAACGATGGCGTAGATGTATGCAATGAGGGGATATTGTGGGGAAGAGTCAAGATACAGAAAAGATACATAATGGTGGTTTGTGACGACCACGACCACGAGCGCGAGTAGCACTGATAGGCTTTTCCACACCGTTCTTCTTTACGTCTTGCTCTTGGGTGCAGTCTTGGAGAACAGTTTTGCCTTCTCAATCGCAGCGAAACCTACACGTGTATAAAACGCGTCAGCCACCAGCGTCATAGAAGCAGAGAAAAATTCAAAGCGTGAAAAGAAAAAGGTCGAGAAGAAAGTCAAAACAGGAACCAGGTAGAAAGGTAGGCGAGGCAAGTTAAAAGGTTGGCAGAAAGGATTATCACGTCAAAGTGAGTGAGTGAATTATCGTGGAGCTTACTTTGTTTGATCAGGTTCTTCTTATAATCAACAATGCTGATGTCCTGTTTGGTGAGGTTCTTGATCGTCTGGTCCGCCACCTCCCAAAGTTCTTCGGCGACCTGCGAGATGAGACCTGTCAACGAGATTTGGATGGAGTTAGCGAGCCATCCGACACTAGGAGAAGATGAGAGTACTAACGGAAGTCGTGCGAGACGATGACGACACCTCCTTCGAACTCCTTGATGGCCTGCGCCAGCGCATCGATAGACTCCATATCCAAGTGATTCGTCGGCTCATCTATAGAGCCAGATAATCAGCGTCACATTACGACGGCCACGGATGGGATGAATGAATGAATGAATGCACGTACCAAGAAGTAGGATGTGCGGGTGTTCCATCGCAAGTTGGGCAAACACGACACGATTGCGCAACCCATCGGAGAGCTGCTTGATCGGGGACGTCTGGTGAGTGCCAGAGAGACCGAAACGGCCGAGCTGCGATCGCCACGCCTGTAGATGAGATGTAGATGGGATCGACAATGAGAATAGAAGAAGAAGAAAAAGGTGAAAGGATGACAGTGAGCATTCAACATCGATTTAGCGAGGCAGGAATTTATTTTTTTACCTGAATGTCCTTCTCGGGGTACTTCTCTGAGAAGAGTGATTGGAAGTATTCGATCGGGCTGGAGTCGTAGGGGAGCTGGTCGGCGGAGTGTTGAGAGTACTTGGCAAGTTTGAGAGCGGCATGCTTGGAGATGGTACCCTCGCACGGTTGGTAAACGTCGGTGATGAGATTGAGGAGTGTCGATTTTCCAGTACCATTGGCACCGAGAATAGCGATACGGGAATCCATACTGAGTTAAGGAGTGAGTTTTTTCCGTAGAAAAAAATATACCGAGTGAGCACGTACTCGATACCGAAGGAAAGTTTCTTATAGAGGTAGTCCTCCTTCTTTCCGGAATAGGAGAAGGCGACGGTGTCGAAGGCGATGATGGGTGGAGGCAACTTCCGAATGTCCTCGAAGTTGAAGCGGAGAGCTTTGGGCGTCTCCACCTTCTCAATGAGTCCAGCAGCCTCCATCTTGTCGATAATCTTTTGCTTCGACTTGGCCTGGCGCACCAAGTTGGCGTAGGTACCAGCAGAGGCAATGAATCTGCACGATCGATGTTAACAAGGCGATATATGAACCACCAAGTGAGGAAGAACGTACTTTTTGATATGTGCAATTTCCTCCTGTTGCTTGTTGTACGCCTTCATTTGGTTGACCTCGTTCTCTTGCTTGGTCTTTACGTAGGTGGTGTAGTTACCAGTGTAGTAGACGAGCTTCTTCTTGTGCGTCAGATCCATGACATTCGTGCAGACCGAGTCCATGAAATCCTGTGAGTGGGAGGTGATGACGAGAATGTGGTTGTATGTCGAGAGGTATGCCTCCAACCAGACGACGGCACCGAGATCCAAGTGATTAGTGGGCTCATCGAGAAGTAGGAGATGCGGCTTGATGAACAACGCCCGGGCAAGAGCGACACGCATGCGCCACCCACCACTCATGTCCTTAGTCGGTTTCTTCATCATCGCCTGCGAGAATCCGAGACCATGAAGAATACTGCCCGCCTTGGCCTCGAACGTCGCCGGATCGAGTTCCTCAAGCTCTTCGTATGCGGACTCGAGTGCAAGGTCGTCGACATCGTCAGCAACAGATAATTCCTCGATATACGCCTCGAGACGTGCAACCTTTTCTCTCGCAGATGCGACGATAAAGTCAACAGCATTAACGTCTGATGGCTCTGCTTCACCGCTAACGAGGTAGATATCAATGTGATTTGGGATTTCGATGTCGCGATCTGCGATGGAACGCAAGAAAGTTGACTATAGGGTTGATTAGTTTGACCCTGAGATACAAAGATCAGCGGCATGCTTACCTTTCCTGATCCATTCTCACCAAGCAGACCGTATCTCTGTCCGTAGTTCAGTGCAATTTCTGCGCCTTCGATGAGCAGTCGGCCATGGAACGAGAGTGTGTACTGGTCAATCTTGACATCGCGACCCTTGACATCAGATACCAACACTCCGGCAGCACTCCTACATGATCTTCAGTCATAAATCCTGAATAAAAACATACAAAACACACCTGTCCGTTGCGATACTGAGCTTTGCCATCGCCGAGAGGTCCTCCGAGCTCGTCGCAGCACTCATGCTCGTCAGCGGAGTGTTGGTAGCACTGGCATTCGTGGAACCTGTGGGCGTTGTGGATGAGGATGCAGCATCTCCGCTGGCAAGAGCGGCATTTTTCTTTGCGGCCTTCTCAGCGAGGCGCTTTTGTTTTGAAGCTGAAGGAGCCATGGTTTCTGATAAACCAATCGATTGCAAGTAATCGCAAATTTTTGGCAAGATCACAGCGGACTTTGAATTCTTTAATCAGGTGTGGCGGTGCTTCACACCAGACCCCTACTGGAATTCAGTCCATTGGTATAATACAGGTTACTCCTTTAACCTCTCAGTTAAAGTTCTCTTTCTCCTCCACAGGCGAGCGCGACCTGCTCGAAAGCCGCTTTAATTTCTTTCATGGAACGTTTTGGGACTGGTGCTACGGTCTGTGCCACGATCTCGCCAGGAGGTTCTCTGGTCTAGCCTGGGTTGAGTCCTCGACATCAAAGAGTGTCATGGAAAAAGAATGGTATATGTCGTCGTCGCCAATGATGTGCGAGCATGTCTCCCTGACTGGCCGGACGCGTGTGGTAGGCTGGCTCCTGAGTCGAGGATCGTCACGAACTCTGTTGCTGGTGACTGGCGAGTCATCATTCGCATGTGTGGGAAGAGGCTGACCATCCGATGGGCCAACAGCAGGCTTCTCCGAATGGCCTGACTGTGGGTCCGAGCGTCGCGTCTCTTTTCACAGGCTGCGGTAGCGGAAGTGCTAGGAGGAAGGATAATGGTTGAAGGCAAGACCTGAGTTATCCCCTTCCCTTTCCTTTTTCTCCTCAGACTAAAGCCATAAGTCCTACCAGCAACCTATTCTTATGTACCGGGGAACTCTCAAAGGTTCGTGCAGGATTTTCCTGCTCATTTTGAAAGGAGGTGAAGGAACACTCAGAGTCTTACCTCAATTCCAGCAGGTCCCCAAATCTCGATGTTCACGGTAGTGTAAGACATTGCGCTGGGACGAGAAATCAACTCAATAGTAAGTGGGATATCCATGTAAGGATGGCCTTATGGCTTATCGTGTTTAGATCCTCGTCCTTTCAAACCTTGACCTGCAAAGAAAACTCACGTGGTCGCGTCACTGTTTCCTAGCCATTCTGCATGAATCACTGGCGTTGGTGTCTAATTTGCATCCAATTATAGAACGATGGACTGTCACTCAGGATTCCTCTGGAAAGCTTTCATTGATACATCCAGCAAACAACCAGCGGCGTAGTGGCGTACCATTGACATTTATCACGCGCCACACAGAAGGATTGGTGCCGACTTTATCTTATGCACATTTGCTCTGTTCCTGGGAAACCTATCCACCCTCAATCCCATAATCAAGGTGAAATGTACGCCTTTGTTGAAAAGTTCGAATTCTCACGGATCAGCTGGTCAGGGGTTATTAAAAGATCTGAAAGACTCTTTGTTTTTCAATCCGATTGTACCCTTTTCCCACATATGTGGACGAGATGGGTAGCAATTCCCGTGCTCACTGGCCATAGCCATACATCGAGAACATATCCAGAAAGGGCGGGGAATATTTACGGATCCTTCGCCTGACCTGTCCCTACATAGTAGGCAAATGAGCGTACGTGAATTCCAAATAACCGTTAATAGCTCTTGATACAAGCACAACAATTCCATATTGCACTTCAAATGGAGGCTTGAATTTCTTGACGTCTTTACGATATAAAATTCTGAACGAACACTATAGTATTAGTGGAGAATCGCCATTATGCTAGATGTCCTTCCGGCATTCAAGTTAGCTCTATATCCTTCAATAGTCACGCATTGGTGGAGAATCGCCATTATTTTAGATGGTCTTCTGACGTTCAAGTCAGTTCCTACGGGGTGACTGTAGTGCAACTCATTTTTCTCCTTCTACCATATCTTTCCTTGGCGCTGACTGTGGGCTCGGCGAAGGTCCACCCAGGCCAAAGGATAAAGAATTTCGATTTCTCCATGTCCAAGCGTCGTAAGCATTGCGGTGAGAGATTATTCGGTGTTGCCTACGGTCCTAATCCTTCTGCGAGGCTTTTTTCAGTAGACTTCGTGAGGCATACACTTGATAATTACGCCAGGCCTTCTGATCCCTCAACATGCCGCAGTGTACCACACTGTATTGCTGAGGACATGATTGATGATCTCGCTGCATTTCCTTTTACAAGGCTGCTGCAATACGACTCCATGGCGCAGAGTAGATTTGATGAATCGGGTTTCTGGCTCATTCTATAATAATTAAAACAAGCTGAGGCAAGCCGGTCGATAATGAGCCAGTCTGCAAGAATAAACAACCATTGACTCACAATTTCGCCAACCTAATCTCTGGTTACGTCGAATAGATCTCTGAATGGTACCCCAAGTTGGGGCCGTCCCAATGAATGATGAACCAGATTCACTACCCTCTGAGTAGTTCAGCGCTGGGTTATATCAGTCTGCAATAGGTTATACGATAGGTATTCAAGACGTACACAAAATGCTTTCTAAGGCAGTCATATTAACAGCTCCAGCTTTTTCGCATCGAGTCAAAGACTGAGGTGACATATCACCACCTCAGAAAGGACACCCTTGTCTGTAAGGGAAGGGCCCGCGTCGCTGGAGTCAAAAGCTGGAGGCCAAATCTCTCACAAGGTGTCGAACTTCAACAAGTAGCGCCATGGAAAAAGTTGGCGTCCACGCTTGGTGTCGTAGCTTGACACTTTCCATATTTCGAGGTGCTTCCGGCGTGGAGGTGACACCGTGCGTTACAAATTGATGACGAGGAGTGCCCGATGATGAGAGTAAGTGATCCATGCGCACACTATGCTGCGGGTTTGACACATTAGTGGCCTGTAATGTTGTGATAACTTTAGTGAGAAAATCGATGAAAGGGCGTTCCAAAGAAAGAGCATTGTATGGACAGAAAGCATGTGGACCATGAAGCGCCACAACGAGACGTTGAGCCCGCCGTGATCGGCGTCCAAGTTAGTCTGCTAGAATAAATTGTAACGGCGTCGGAGTCGGAGTCGGCAAGATACCGTCCACGCTGTCGATGTTCATAGGCTGCTTTTGACTCGTCTGTGCGACATGCACGGTTTTCAGCGTCGAATGGCCGAGTAAAATTGACAAGAGCTGTGAATGGCCTGAGAATTTCAATGCAAAATAAATGTTTCTGGGCCTTCAACGTCCTACGGTTGATTTGGAGTGGTAGGTTCGAACATGCCCCTTATTTCAACCAGGCTTGTAAGTAAATCGACACAGAACATGCTCTGGCAGTGGAGAGATTGCAATATATCTAAGTTGGAAAAAGATGGGCGCATTTCCGCAAGAGACGGGTCACAATTTGTAAAGAGCGACTCTTGAGCCAGAGTGGGCAGGGAGTCAGAAGAAAGACGAATTTCCGCAAGAGACGGGTCATAATTTGAAAAGAGCCACCCTTGAGCCAGATCTAGAGTGGTCATTCGTGCTTCGCGCTCAACCGCAGACCGCATGTGCATGAACCTATCGTATGTGGACAACGAGCCTGCTCTTCGGGGATGTCAACAAACTAATCGCGTGGATATCCCCTTGCAGCTCGAGCACAGCTTGGATGTTTGTTGGCAACGCATACTTACCTCCTATTATAAAGCAGTGCTACTAGATGCGCGTAAGGGAAGTCAATTTGCATGCTTTGAAACAAAGTTCTTCCAATCGACTCACTCTGATAAACAATCCTCTACAAATTACGAAATTCCTTGCGCTGAAGGCTTTTGATTTGAAGAAGATAGACGTAAAGCCCATATACGTTTAAAGACTAAAGAGAGGTAACAAGAGTAGGTCAACGATACCGTCATCCAATAACGATGAATGTATTACACACCTCTTACAATACGTGACTTCAATGTATTGAGAATTTCGCGTCATTCCCGTGCATTCTTGCGACACTATAGGACTTGAGCGCTTGAGCTTGGAGGCTTGCAAGTTGAAAGCAGCCTAAGCTTGTCCTGGTGTTTCGAATCAATCCCTGTCGGTCAATGCCGGACGCCAATGTCAAACTTCAGCTTCAAACTTCAGGACTCTGACTGCTGTGCAGACGTTTTCGCTTGCGCTTCTTCAGCTCTACTCGCATGAATTCGCGAAGAAGAACCCGAAGAACCTCAGTAACTATACGAGTGCTGTGTACGCTCCATGTGTCGACGAGGATGTATCAGGTATCAAAGGTGCTTCGTGACGTGGAAATCATGTCTTATTGATTGCACTAACTCAGAGTAGTCGAAAGCACAGCATCTGCCATTCCTCAAGATCAGTCTCTATGGTATTTTGTATCTTTAAGAAGCCTCGTCACCGAGCTATTAGCGGTGGCGTGGATTGGAAGGGTCAGAGGATGTCGAGGGCTATCTATAAGAATCATGAATTTCACCTTACAGGCTACCGACAACAATGACCTACCTCGCTGATGCCCAAGTGTATGCTCGTCAACTCCTTACAAAACGCCATGGATATCCATTGTGGGTACCTGAGCCCTATGGCAACTCTGTACCGTACCGCACAAAAGGGGTCCGTATAGGTGATGTTGGGTATGTCACCGAGGACGGAGGGTTTGAGAGTTTGTTCAATGTGCGTGCGTCACCAAACGATCCCATCAACCATCGTGGTGTCCCAGAAGGGTTTGAACAAGTCCATATCCCCGACGAAGACATCATCCACATCCCGAGTTTTCACCAGCCTGGCGGAACAGTAACAAGTGATAATACCAAGAAGAGGTCAATTGATGTAGATCTTTTATCGCCTGAAATTCCGTGAGTTTTTCTTGCTTCAAATGAATATAGACTGACAAGCTAGGATAGCGGTATCTCTCCAGGTGCTGGCGGTGGCCTTCAGTTCACGTGGGCTACTTCGCAAGGAGCGATTCTCCATCTTCCAAATGGCGCGTGCCGGTTGACATGCCCACCTGAACTCTTCAGGGATGTGGCAGTTCGGGGCGCAAGGAATTGGTACCGATTTGCAAATGACACCCTCAGGCGTTGTGTTCCCAATGGCAGTCTTTATCTCGTCACTGGTTGCGATAAGACGACCTCGTGGATGGTTGGCGCATTTTCCGACAGATCCTCGGACTCACAGGCGTCCTTCAACCTGAGCATTGCAGGTTGTGAGGCTCGAGCAGCTTATTCGTATTCATGGGACGCATCTTGTCCTGCCGTCTTCCGCACTGGCACCACTCTTCGTTCAATTGACTCTCCGGAGGCACTGCAACAAAATAGGGCAACCATAGCACAAGATGACGCACTTTTTGCTGTGGACGCACCTAATGGTGAAACGCAGTGCGTCTTCATTCGAGGGTACCGCATGATGCTGCGCACGAATCTAGTGACTGCGTTGTTCGGCGGCGCGGGTAAAATTGAAATATCGTCGATATCTTCAACGCTCCAAGGACATTGCGCAGGCGACTACGGATCGCAGATATACTGACCAGTCTGGGTATCCTTCGAGGCCTTTTGTTCGAGATGATCGCTCCCATCACGATGCTTCAGGCAATCCTGATATTTGGAGATTTTGCGCAACATTCGCCTCTCCTTCTGAAGATACGTTGCTGGAATACTTACCTGGAGTCATGGATGTGAGAATACGGCTATCATTCCAGGGGGTTTATCTGATCAACCGTTCTATTAGCAGCATTATCACCCATCCTTCTCGATAAACAACCTGCTGCTGAACATTGTAAGTTCACATAAACTGACGCCTCGCTTGTTCTAAGTATCGGCGATCACAGTCACCCGACGCACTGGTTTCTTTGGTTCATGATGACGAGTGGGTCTCTCTACTACACGAAGTAATAAATCATTTGTTATTCCTTTGAAGATCTGGATATCTGATACCCGTGTTGACTAGAATACCGCATGACACTGTCCTTGTATCTCGGATACGGGATAGGTACTCGTTCGTCAATTCGACATGTGCGTAGTACCTGCTTCTTCTTTAATAGAGGGTTGATCGATGTAACATAGCTTCTGCGTATCTTATCTCTCGGAATTCCCCAGTAGTTCCTCGGACCCGTCGAATTGACGCTGTTGACACCCTAGAAAATCAATGTGTGCCATCAAAAACACCTCTTTTCTTGGCCAATTTTGACATCAAATGTAGCTGAATCAAAGAAATCGCTTCCAAGCAACGTTACTATGAAGCAGTTTACCGAAAGTTCCGGACAGTCAAACATCGGTAGGAATGTCGCAATGACACCTAAAGAAAAACCCCCAGGTACGATATTGCTTCCACTCCGTGAACTCTGGTACTCACTCGTTGCTTCTCGAAGGTGCGCATCCAGCTACAAGTCCGAACCATACGCGGCTCGAACCCAGGCAAGGCACCCGCCCCTTATTTTTGGATATGGGGAATTCGCCTTCGTCACGAAATACGAACAGCCTTCCTCGCCGCAAGATCAAGCCTAATGGGAGGCCGCATTCCGCACCGATAAGTTTTACCGAAGTGGAAAAAAGGGCGAAGTTTATCCGACGCGAGAAATCTCTTGATTTTGGTATCCCGAAGATTACTACTATACATATTTGAACAAAGAGACTTCATTTGTCCATATGATAATGCTCATGGAATACAATGAATACAACTACAACGCCGTCTATAATGCTAGATATCCTTGCCAACCTACCTATACATAAAGATAAATCGTGAAGAGCCATATATAAACGAATCAAGTCCTTTAAAATGCTGTTGTAGTCGTAGGAGGGGTGTGCTTCGAACGAGGCTTTATTTTGTTGCGCTTGAGCGACAACGGCCTATCACGTCCACGTAATCGTGAATAAACGCCACACGCGTTGCAAAGTTGAGCACCGGTCTTACTTCGACGCCAGACTGAGGTATGGTGCGTATGGCAATGGCTACATTCGGGACCAGACCCATCTCCGTCCGACTCTTCGGAATCGTCAGCATTATCGGCATCGATGAGCTCTTGTGGGCGATGTTTATTTCGTTGCTGAAGATAAAGGCCACACGCATTGCATAGCGGCTTGAGCGTGTTGGGTTCCCGACGCCAGAGAGGCGTCGATGTTGCACGGCAGTGGGAGCACGATTTACCGGTAGATGGAGGCATATCTAAGCTTCCTCTCCGCGGAGATGGAGGGGAGGAAGAGCTGGTTGATGTAGGAGAAACGTGACGGAGAGCGTACGCAGCTGTAGAGCGAGGCTGGGGAGGCGCAACCGAGCAGACTTCGAGGGAATAGTTATATCCAGGTGTAATTGGCATACCGATGTCTGGTGAGCTTGCCGAAGACATTGAATCGCTCCATGAGGAGTCAAAGCCGACGAACTGACTGTCCGCGGAGGGAGGTGACCAGTTGAACGCTTCATGCGGAAGGTCCGCAACTAGCCTTTCGAGCGCATTTTCGGCCCTTGGACTTTTCCATGCAGAGCCTCTGCTGACGCTTGCTGGCACAGAGTTCGGAACCTGTTGGTTTGAAATGTCGGGAAGAGGTGGCGATAATATCGAATATCCACTATTATCACTTTGGTGCCTCTGATTTAAGCCCAAAGATTGATGAGAAGGGTGGTAGCCCGCGTGTGCCCGTTGCTGTTCCACCAACGCGTAGGAGGGTGAAGATGGTGTATAAGATGTATAGTTGCTGTTCATGTAGTTAGATGACTGGTGCGACAGAGTTGATCGCGACGGCTGAGTCGAATTGTAACTATTCATCTGTGAGGCTGAAACCAGGGTTCAGACAAAGTAAAGCTGCGTAGGAGAAGAACATACCTGGGGGTCCCCAGTCACTGCCTCTATATGATGAGCTACCAGCACTCGAATAATGCGGCGAGACGCTGCCCGTATAGTTATAGGCATGGGGGTTGGTTACGAAGAAAGATGCCTGGGTGTTGTCAAGGCTATGGAAGGAGTCGAACATGATGTTCTGGTGAGCTATGGTGGAGAAGTAGGAAAAAAGAAAGGGGAGGTGATCCTCCTTGTACTGGCAAGGGATCGGGCATAAACCAGAGTTGCTTATAACTGAAATTTAACAATGCAGATGGGTGTTCGTAACGCATAGCCGATGGAGATGAGATCGGGAGAACTGCAAGGGGAAATTCCCTTTTGTGAGATTCAGTGTGATCTTTCCAACTTGTGGTTGTGGCAGCGCGTTGTTTTGACGGACGCAGACCATCCCGGTTCATCTGTCATGCTCACCAAGCGAAAATTGCGTCTCTAGAGCCCCACCAGAGTTTCAAGACTGATGGAGATGCGGTTCGAGGTGCGAGCGGCCCCAAGTGACTGGTGCGCCGAGCCCTTAGGAATTTGGTTCGATTCAGGTGACGTAGATGTGAGTTTTGCCCTACCCCGAGTCATTCGGACCATTGGTTACAGATGCCATCACAAGTCGGCTCGCGGGCGGCTACCTATGGTCCAGGAATTTCTTCAGACTTCAGGGGGATTCACGGCGGATTTACGTCCTAATGCAGCAATGTCGAAGCACCTAATGCACTGCATCGATTTGAAATTCACTTTAGGGCAGTTTATGCCACTCCAGTGGCTGACTGGCTATGTCACGAAATGACTCAATAAGATTGTCAATCTGACCGCTGTTCTAAGTTGACACAATACGACAAATTTGTTGCTCTGATTGTAATTGTACAATGGGAGACAACAGGGAGAGGTGGATGGCATAGAGTTTTTGACAGCTCTGATGCGGAGTGGGACTCGCCGGCCGGCGGAAGGGATCGTTGAGACATGCTTTTGTTTCTTGAGTTGCTGTTGGTGTAGGAGAATAACTACGTTAGGTTAATAAATTGGGTAGGAGTACATTATCGTCAACGGGTATTCGGGCGCATGCATTGTATTAAATTGGATCGAAGGAGAATTTGAACTGAATAGCACATCCGTTTCACTCCCTGTAGTCACACCAATTCTTCGGCTTCGGTCGAGTAGACATAGATTGACCATGATACGCAGGAAATTAACGATAAAGGCATCTCTAACATCTAAACCCACATGCCCAGGGACTGTTGCATAAACTGGAGTCAATAGCGTATCCTGGAGGACTGACATCATAGGGACCTACCGTCCAAGGATGTGATGCATTTAGTATATCGTGCGAGGAGGTTGCAAATCAGTCTGCTGTTTGATCACAAAAATGTCAGCTGCAATACAGACGGTCGCTATTCCAACAAACAAAGTCAAGTTATTCTCGCAACGCCTCTGCATGCGCTGGAGCCAACCTACCTTAGTTCAACGAACGAGGAACAAATGAAGAAATCTGCAAGAACGGAGATTGAACTCTTGAAAGTGAGTTTTCATCAGATTTGGGGGACGAACAAAACAGAAATTTAAGTCATTAGGTGTACTTCCGTCTGTTGTGGATCACTCAAATCCACCACCCACAGACCAGTACGAACATAGTGGATTGCCCAAGATGTGCCCAGCTGATGAGATAAGAGATTTTCTGTGATGACCCCTACTGATGGTGAGATGCTGACAAGACATAGACATGGCAACATAGGATTTTTGGAGAGTGATGCCTGATCGTTCCTGAGGTCGAAAAGAGTGGGCTGGGCCTGAAAGCAAGCTCAACATTCAATACTGAAGTCCTCGTGAGCCCAACTTCGACGAATTTCATCCCTCCGGAAACTACGCTGTTGGCGAAACTCCGAACCCATAGGCTGTTGAGCCACAGCCTCTAACTCTGTTCAACCTGGGAAGCGAGCACGCCTAGCAAGACTTCATCGAAGCGACTCTGCACGGAAGTTGAATAAGAAAGCGGGTCAGGGGTGCAGGGCCAGATTTTTGGAGTTTCAGAAATGATAGATCTGCGCCTTTTTAGTCGTCATCACTCTCTGTTCTCAAATAGTAAGTAGGGATTAATTTGGAGACTGCCATACATTGATTGTTGGTAGTAAGAGGGCAATATGACCCCTAAGATTTTGAGGGTGGATACTAGTAGGTACCTGGCATATACATAAGAGCCATATCTGAGTTTGCAAACAGGCAGTGCTGAGGCAACGATTGCTAGAAGTGCTTCAAGCTGTTCAAATGACAGAAAATCGAATCATATATACAACCTGCGATCAGGGTGGATGTTAAGTAGATGAAGGTGAGGACGTACATCAGCTGCGCTTGTGCAATCAAACACGAGTCACGTGATATTTGTGACGCATTGGTGGCCATTGAGCTGGCCAGCTTCCTCACCGTCCTCCAGCATCGTTTCCTTCTTTCTCTGTATCGTACAACGCTCTTTACATGTCTTTCTTAACTAAATTCTTCAAATCAGTACGTGATATTTCTGACATCAATTACTACTACCTGACTTTCACCTTGATTGGAAGAGGAAAGATGAGGACTACGAAACGATCCTTTCAAATTTGGCGCAAAAGATCGAAAAACGTCAGATTCAACTGTCCGAGATACGTTTGCGGGAGCGCCGTGCGACTCTGCTTGTAACCTTGTACACGTTGGCTGCTTGGGGGGCCTATGTCAGCCTCTGGTATTTTAGCGCTCTTCCGCATGTCAGCGGGAGGCGTCACAATAGAGTTGAGAGAGCTGTTATGGGAGCACCAGTGCTTATTGGACCTATAATGTCAGTCGCGTGACTCGGATAAAGGCTCCGCTAACTTTGTACAGTATTCTTTTTGTTCGAAGGATTGTGCAAGTCTGGTATGAGCGAAAGGGAAACGCCGAAGGTCCGTACAGCTTACCGTTGTTTGCAAGCATATTCTTATAGCTCGTGATAGAGAAAACACTTCAGCAGCTACTAAAGCAACAACGAACAAAGGTTGAGGAAATTAAGAAAAAGACGAACTACTACACCACTCGGGATTTACTTCAGCGCTATGATGATACTCCTGGTGTGCGGCAAAAGGTACCTGCTGCACCTGCGCAGCTGAGCACGCCACAGCGACTTGTCCGAGCTCCGAATGGTAATTCCATTCCAAATCTCAGCGCATCTACATCAAAGCCTCCTAGTATGCCATTTTCCTTGCGTTTCAACTGTCAAAAATTCTGACCCCAACATTCTAAGCACCGCTCACGCCTACGAATCCTACCCGCAAACAGTGGTATGATAAGCTAGCCGATGCCTTGCTCGGAGATGACGACCATACCCCAAATGTATCGGCATCCAAATATGCCCTGATTTGCGAGAAATGCTTCGCCCATAATGGTTTAGTAAAAGAGAGCATGTGGGCAGATACTCGTACGTTTCATCTACGATTTTCATTCTCAAGTTTCTCATGATCGCTTGTCCAGAATACTTGTGCCCCAAGTGTAATCACTTCAATCGATCCCAGAATTCCAAAAAGCAAGACAAAATCATCGCGCCGTTGCTATCTCCGTCTTCATCTCTATCCTCGCCTTCTGTGTCTCGGAAGACTACTTCTCCGTCGCCACCTGCGCGAAATGGAGCTGCTCCCGAAAAACCGTTGCCATCTGAAAGACGGACACCGCCTGCTGTCGATACACCAGACACGACAATGATGGAAGTTGACACAGATGGTTCATAGCTAACTGTGTAGTATTTTTTCTATTGACATTGTTTTGATTTTCACTTGATCTTGTGGTTCTAGTTGATCAACGGGTAAGCCTGAACACATCTTCCAACACATGTGACTAAAATTTGAATGATGCAACAATCGACTTTTGAATTATCGGGCATTATTCAAGGCCTCCCCGAGGTCGGAAGCACTGCCTTCTCGATTGTCCTGGGCGTTTGTCCGATAGTCGCTGAATCTTGGCTCAGCCTATGGGACGTTGAGTTGAGTTCGTTAGCCAACGAGCTGTGTCAGACTCCCGATTCAATGCATGCGACCAGCTGTCAAAGAACTTTGCCCCTACTAATCCATTCGCCCGATGCTTCCGTTCAAGTTTGATACTTGTGCTGGCTGTCATACATACGGCGACCAGTAGTGTCGAGCCCGATCGCCGGACTGCGTGTGGAACGAGGTTCACTCCTTGAGTCTCTCACATTTTCAGGCTCTTAATATCTGCTAATCAGTGCGCTCAATATCATAATTAATGCTTTATATTTTATATTATCGCGCATCCAGTGTAGCTGCGCGATTTCGGCTTAAAATTCGAGAGCGTGTGGCAGGGGGTGAAATTTGATCCACACCATAGTTCTTGGCGCGTTTTGCGTCCCAAGTCAACATGAATGATTCCTACACAAACGCGGAGACTAGTGGTCAACAAGGAGCACATTAACACGCGTCTCAACTTATTCTCAGACCCGAATTATTGCTACGGGCATCCAACTAATGTTTCGCAAATCGTGAATTCAATTCGCCTGCGGCCGTTTACTGGAGGCAGATGGTAAAATAAGTTCAACTAAAGCCACTGCTTGAGAATATATTTACTCCATATAATCTTGGAAAATTGAGCACAGGCTGTGGGCAGAAAAGTCGCAGCCTCGTGGCGCACTAAGATCAGGGTGTTGGTCCGGATTGGACGGGGCGGAGTTTTAATTTTCTCTTTCACTTGCCCATGACCAGCGCCTGACCAGCGCGCGATCATGCACCACTTGCCTAACCCCTCTGGCCCTCTCATGTTTCCACTCATTCATGCCTTTCACTTCCTTACAGTTTACACGTCGAAATTTACCTAGTCGGTAGCACGGCATATCTCTTGATTTATTTGGGATTCAGCAACCGTATACACACTTCTTTTATCTGTCCTTGGTCCGTCAAATCCACTTCCTCTCAAAGTCGATTATCTTTTGACCCCTCGCGTCACTTGACAATAGGTTCTGGTGCCAGAAAATATCAACGCCTATCACAGCTCCCTCACAAAGTCCTCTCTTTCTTTCTCATGGCAATTTATCCAAGTGCGCACTGCTGAAACGCACAAGAACATGTGGTTGTCTGCATATGGTAACAGTGCGCCTCGGTAAACAAGTGGACATGAGAATGTGCCTTGATCCGTCACCTCGAGTCACTTTCCTCCACATTTACCAGGCTCAGCTCACAATGAACCAGCTCAAGCTGGTGCCTGAACAGTACAGGGCAGGATATCCTAGGATATCAGAGTTATCACAGGTTATCACTTACTGCTGAGCGCCAAGCGCTAAGCCGTTAAGCGGAGGAAAATCAAATAAGTCGCTAGGTTCGTTAGGGGGTGGTAGAATCAAAGTCTTGTGTTGGCTTTGCGAGGGCACTGTTTGCGTGCGTGTCCAAAATATCGGAAGGACGCTGAACATTCTGGGAGCTGAAATACTCTGGTGAGCTTAAAGTTCCCACGTGTACAATTGATCGATGCTCCAGCGCCGACAACATTAACGTTTGTCAATCGCATCCCCTATCACTAAAGTTGTTCAATATGACACGGTTTTCCAATCTTTTGATGTTAATGGAACACGATATGTCGTTAATCTCGAATAAGGGCAAATCTCGCCCACCTGTACTAAATCCAGTGCTTCGAATAACGTCAGTACATCGAGCGTAGCACAAGGACTCGATCTCATGGATCAGGAAACTGCACTTGTAAGTTCAATGCACAATAATGCCGAATTCGTTGTATGCAAGTCACTCATCTCTAACCCCAAATATAAACACCTTTGCCTGGGACAAAATTTGAACGCGACACTAGTATCAGTGGGTTTAGCATTATCGTAACAGCGAGAATCTGATTTACGGTTGACAGATCAGCCATCCGTTGAACATGGCAGAATCGCTCAATCGTCCGATCGAAGTGGATTGCCTCGTCATTCACGGTAACTAAAATATACTCTCAAGGAACATATTTTTGGGGAAGTATAGATGACTTTGACCATTTGCTCAGAGGATGATGAATCATGAACCTATGTCAGAGCGCGGCTACGCGCATCATAGGACAGAGTAGGACATAAATATCGTCGTATGCCTGATGTAGGGTGGACACCTGGAACCGAGTATATGATGCATTCCCATCCCCCAGAAAACAGATTCATCAGACTTGAAGGAAGAGGAATCAGAATGCCATACGACACACAGGATGCCTTCATCAAGCGCGTTCTGCCGCGCTTACTCTAGCAAGTAGTCTACAACCGATATGTGATAGAACTTTCAACCCAACGCCATACGCAGGGCCAACTTGATGAAAAATTGGATCCACATTGAATGACCGAGTGCTTTACCCGCCCCTCCTGAGTTTTATGGTCGGCATGAAGGTCGTTGCCAGAGGGTAGCGCATATGTAGCGTGTAAGCGATGTCCTGCAAGCGACATCATGTCAACGAGAGCCACAACCAACCCCGGTATACCGGAGGTTTTGAAGACAAAAGCTCTTGCAGAGCACTAAGCAGCAGAACGGTCGATGTCGCCATCGAGTATTTTGCGCTGATAGAAAGCTAGAAAAAAAAATCGAAGTGACACATCCGTGGCGATAAGCCCCTTTTTCGACACCTTGCCTCTAGAAAGTCTACCGGTTCTATGTATATTAATATTTTCTCCTACCATGATATTACCAACACTGTCGTCCAGATGCCTCCTCCTAATTATATCTGTCTGTCGATTCTCTCCTTATAAGGGTGCCCGTAAGTCCCCATCTTCAGTAGCTGCATCCCTGACAAGTTTTTCAATGTCCTTATCCCAGTCTGATCGCAATGGCTGTAATTCTAGCACACGTTTATAGCAGCCCAAGCAAAGATGTTGTAGTCCCTCAGGGTCGCGCAGATATCCAGTGTCGTCTTCCCAAATGAATCCTTTACCTCTGTCACGGGTAGAAATCCTCCCGACTCGTCAAGTCTTAACAACTTGTGCTCTCCAGCCAGATATTCATCGCAACTTAGTCCGGAGGACCCGATAGTATCACGGAAATATACATAGGCCAGATCGGTATTGACTGCTGCGTTGTATCGTCCTATTATGCAGTAGCAAAAGAGAAAGTGTAAATGATAGTCTAATTGTGATTCGGTGTGATCATCAACTCTAATTAAGGGAGAACTCAGGCTTTATAATAATCACCTGCAGTCAATCAACCCACTGATCTCATCATCGACTGACTCGTGGCTTTTGACTTTCTACTAACTTTTGCGTATGTCTTGACTGCCGTACCAGAAAAACCGTTTCACACCTTTGTCAATCTCATCTTCAGGTTATAGCTCTGTTGCTTCGGCTTATTACCGTATTCCGCTGTGCACATTTCCGACTATAACGTCATGTTGCACGCTTAAATCTCTTTCAAAAGATGTATCTCAAAGCACTCTACCTTCTTTCACCTCCCACTCGTGCCCTTCGCTGTGCCTATGTCTTTCTCTGAGGTCTTATTTTCTTCCATGGTTCGCAAAGCAGTATTAAAGGTGCGGTCGTAAGGGCCCATCCCTGCATCGAAAACCTAACTGAGGCCTCGTACCTTCTCTTCTATTTCGTGCAACCCTCCACGATCTCCCAATTTCATACATAACCCCTCTGCATCCTCCCATCCCCTCCACCCACCAATCGAGCTGATCTTCCATCGGCAGCGCCCTCGAACTAGCACTCCTCTCTTCGAATCGATGTCGTATCCCGCAACGACCCTTCATCCTCGCGTCTAAATCGAGATCTGCACCAGTTCATGCTCCAATTGCATTTGACCACCCCGGATACTTAAAGCAGGGCGTCCCAATGCGCGAGCTGGTTGCGCGCAGTAGTTCGGGAATAACATATTTGCTCCAGTGCGCAGGAGACCTAGTGTTTGCCTGCCCTGGCGTGGTCCTTATCACGCTTAAGATTATGGTAGGTCTTCATCACTGCCATATCTGCTCCAGCAGCGCTGACATGGTATAGTGGCCGGGTTACGCGCATCTAGATTGGGCGAGTCCCATCGAGCTCACCTTCGGAATCTACCCCATCACTCGTGCTAAACTCGCTGCATCAGTCTCACATAGTTTTGCGCGCTTCATTGAGGTTTGTCATACGTTGGGCGTCTTCCTTCGAACCAGGCTCATAATCCTTGTCTTTGACAGAGAGCGCAGACCGAATCCTTCAGTTCGTCTGAATGGAATTTGACGTGCTCTGGATTCCGATTTGAGAACATGGTTCTAGTCTCACTCTTTAACGGCTGCGATGCCATATGGCAAGCAGAGGTTGCGGCCGATTTTCGCTGAATGGATTTTGCTGCTTTCAGTCCTATACTATGATATCACTTAACTTAAATATCACTAAACGCTATTCAATAGGAACGCCCTGCCGTAGTTCGCTAATACAATGTATTTGTCGTTCAAATGCATTGTTCCTCTGTATTCAGGTATCACGAGACAGCGCTGATTGGTTGAACGAGCATAAATACCGAGTCTAATGTATGTTAGTACAAATATTCGCGAATTTGCGTAAAGGAAGATGAGGATGCACCGTAGCAGTTCTTTGTAGATTCTTGAGAATCCCAATATCCTAGCTATGCTCGTTCAAATTATTAGCGCCAAGCGAGACGCGCTCAGGTCACGAACTGCGCGGAGCAATTAAATGAGATGACATCATCACGTGGACAGATGTTACCCACGCACGTGCAGTATAAAAGGCTCATCTTCTCTCTCTACACTCCCCAAAATCCACCCACTATGCTACACACTCTAATCCGCAGCCGCCACGCCCTCTCCATACCTCTCCGCCGCACCCTCTATGCATCCTCGACGCTACGTAATGCAGCAGCTAAACACACAGCGGACTCTTACAACAAGGACGATATCGATCCCACCCCACCTAGCGACTCGAGTGTATACAGAGTCGATTCATCTTCAGAGAGCGTTCAGAAACCACACGAGGCACCCTCGGGTGAATGGAGTCGTGCAGGGATAAAGACGAGTGAATATCAGAGCGTGAGCAAGACGGAGCCTTATGCGGTACCAGGACAGAAGCTGAGGTACGGTGGGAAGGAGTCGTTGGGAAAGGATAAGGGCCCAGAGACAAGCAAGTCGTATGAGGGCCCCACTGGCACCGAGAGCCAGGGACGCCACCCAGAGGGCAGATAGTCATAGTCTCGTATGTCGTTCTCCTCGTGCCTGATTGCTGTTATTAATGGAATGTATAGATCAAGCTCTATTGAACGTATCCAATTTGCTTTTGGGATATTTGTAGCTGAATTGTATGTATAACAAGACCAGTCGTTCTGGCGAATGTACTTTATTGTGGCTTGACCTACCTCCTTGAGTTGTGAATGGAGCTTTTGGATTTTGCTAGTAAACCCTGCATATTCCACCATCAAAAGAATCATCGTGGACTATAGTAATGTATACTAGGAATGAAAATCTTCGCTCTTCTCAACCTTTTACTTTCTCATGATTACGCATATCTTGACAGTCATCAGATGCCTTTGTCGCTCACCAAGCACACCTTCAATTTCCCGTGCAAGTCGTGCTCAAAATCAGCCCACCTCCAGTACGAGGTAGTTCGATATATCTGCGTTGAGTTGAGAAGCCACATTGTGGGTGGAACTTCCGCCCTATATCCATGCCGATGGTCAGACGATTTATTACTGCTTTAGAAAACATGAGACGTACATTGGTTCTGTCGGTAGCCCAAACACCCTCTGACGCCTGGTGTCCTCTTTCACACACATGATAACCCTTGTAGGTCCCAGCATATGAAACTCCGCCTGGGTGTACGAAGACAATGTCGAACTTGTGGTCATTAAGGTCGTAAGACGTCGCCACCTTTTGAGATCCTCCATCACTTTGGATGACGGAGTCAAAAGGCCCAAATGCGACTCGTTGATGAAATGGGGGCTCCAGTAGAGAACATGGGTTGTCAAGAGGATAATACTGACTTTGAAGCTAGGTTTGTGATTAGCGTTCTTAGAGAATTTCATGCAGTATAGGGCGCCTTACTCATTTCTGCTGTATACCTGTTCGTTGTTTCATTGTAAGATTACCCTGGCATTTTCGACGTAAACGAGTCGACGTACAGATAGCAAGTTAGATATACTGTTCAAATTGTCCTCTGTCCACTCCGTATCGAAGGAAAGCGGCTTGAGAAGTTCCTGTCTGTCGATAAAGGCCTAAGGAAGAACCCGGATATTTTCCTATTTCTGAAAGGTTGGCGAATGAACGAGCTATTGACGTCGTTTAGTAAATCGTGGTTTTGATACTTCAGATAAACCAAAGAAATACCGTGTCAATACGACCATTCGACGCTCTCAGAGGTTCTGGTTCGTTAATTAAAGGGATTTTCAAGGACTTGGCACCTGAGTATAGTTATTAAGTCATCGGGTCAAGTTGGCGAGAATAAATACTACGTTTGTCGCATTACTCGTCTGGGTAGAATCCGCAGGGGCGAGACTTGAAGCCTGCTAAAAGTCATCAATGAGTTGGATAAACAATGACGGTCGGAACCCCGTAAAGAATTTACCTTGGTGGGACTGCAAGTCCCTCGGCGTCGTTTGAAGTAATGTCATCCGATAAAGCTTTTCAATATCCTAGACGACACTAATCAAGTTAGTACGGCGAATTCCACATCCACCATAAAAAGCCACAAGGTTCCTCGGAACCCGCCTGTAAATATCACGTCCTCGATTTTCCTTAGAAATCTCCAATGCCAGTTCAGGCTCGACGGCCGCAACCATATCTCCACACGAGAGAAGAGCCGCAGCATGCTTCGGGCTTAAAAGAGTGGTCACCTTCTGGCCGTCTGAGATGAGGAAATATCGAACTTGTTGATCCTCGTCGAGGTAGTGCCAGCGGTCGAGGTTGGTGAATCGGACAGGGTAGCCGTAGCCTTGGTAGGAGTGTTTGAAGAGGTATGGCAGGATTCGCTCGAGAGATCGGCGACCCAGAGGATCCCTGCGAATTTCTTTATACCAAGAGGGAACAAGGTTCGTCGGCGTTGTACGGACATGTGAGATCACCACCCCAGTTGAGTTTGTGCCCTTCTGGAAAACATTGTATTTAGTCAGTGAATCCTGCTGAGATGAATGTTAATTAACCTCGACACACGTATGTTTTGAGTTGTGTTCCTTTTGCACAGAGAGTCTAGAGAGCGTCTCCGGGCCCGCGTTGTCCTGGGAAGCAGCAGTCTAAAGATAGTTTTCATCGTTAGCTATATGCGCTAGGTAAAGAAACCGAAGATTGTACCATATTTTTCTTCTGAATCCCTTCGCATGCGCGCTCTTGATCCATCGCATCCAACATATCCTAGAACCTAAATACTAAACAATAAGTCACATCTACAATAGGAGCGGAGGGAGCAGAGAACACCTAAAGCCATATCGTACAGTGGGATGCCGTGAAGTCGATTGTTTTAAGAAACTCCATTGCCTGGGCACAAAAACGGGGTCCGGAGCGGCGAGTACGTACAGTGCGAGATGCCCAGGATCTCCAAAGAAGCCCTGGATCTTCTTTCTTGCTTCTGTTTAAACAAGTTGTAAACCCCATTGCAGCAGAAACATTCTAGGATAGTGCCAGGCAGAATTCAGTGAACACGACGATGTTGGCTCGAAGAAACGTTGATTGCTAAGTACAGCAAGTCGTTTGCATTTGGCAGACGTCAAAAACATAGTATACCATATACGCACCTTCTTCGAGGGCTCTTCGACTCTTCCTCCTGGCCGAGGCCAACACATAGTATCGATGATGGTGGTAAGGTTCAAACGTTCGGGTTCATCACTCTTACTGTTTACACAAACACGCGGTTAGTTAAGATCATGCTGATGAATCGAAGTATTCAAATCGAGGTGATATGCTTTGGGACTAAACAATAGGTAAAATCTGCCATAGAATTTTAAAGTATTCCTATTTGGCCTTCAAAGCAAAGTGGGAGTGGCAAGAAAAAAGAATCATTCAAAACACCTCCAAAGGTTAATACAACCATCACTGGTATCCCGTCAAGCCATGAACCAGCACATATCGCTGTGGTGTAGTGAGTGTAGTGAGCTCCGGAAGCATCTCTCTGAACATCCGATGCAACCTCTCCTCCGGCCAGTTTTTTAATGCAAAAAATCTCTCGCTATTCCCAAGACCCTGCGCCTCCAATGGGCCAATTAACTCCTTGAGGTCGAGCTCAAGTCGTTCGAGAAAACTCTTGAGGTTTGGAAAATCATCAATAACGATTACATCGTCATCATGGTCATCTTCCCAGACTGTTCCCTTAGTTGTATTCCGCTCGCTAGTGTGCTACCAAGACCCTCACAGTTAGCGATAATATTAGGGCGGACTTTTGCAACAAAGGCTTACCGTGTCTAAACCAGATCTCGACTCCCTGAGACACTTTTTTTTCTGGGTCCCTCCCTACACATATCTGTAGGTCAAACCGTCCAAAATACATGATAAATGGTAGAGATACCGACCAATTGGCTCACCGGGCTTGGATACGAGCTTTCCGTGTCCTCCTCATCGATTTCAACCTTACAAAGTAAAAGTTAATATAATCTATTGACCACATTTCAATGAAGGATAAATACCTCCGTACTAATATCCTGTCCTTTTCTCTAGTAAGAGAAACGGATTAGAATCTTGTGGAAAGACTTGATTGAAATAATTACCTTGAATCGCGGAGGGTATTTCCTTTTGAATTCCGCATCGACGAGATCCCAGTCAGTCAAGCCTTGTCCTTCTCCCTCCCAGCCGACCCTCTTTTTATGCAGAACCCTGCCAACGGTCGTTCGACTGCATCCGACACGATGAGCAATTGTCTTTTGTAGCACTCCATGTCGGTAGAGAATCCTGATCATAGCCCTGTCTTTCTTCGTCGTGATGTGAGGCATGGGCATGGTGCAAGCGGGTGTCTTCCGAGCCTTCAGTCTGGTGTCGAAGTTCAGAACAATACATATCTTTAACAAAACCGTTGGAGAGTCTTACGTGGAGAACAAGTTTACAGGTCGCTCTTTCAATGTAGCAGGGGAAGTTCAAGACGGAGTGGGTGTAATTAATGAAGAAGCAGAGGCAAGAATAACAATTTTATGGCGAATCCTCGATCAAATAACAGTCAACAGATCCTTTTTTTTAAAAAAAAGAGTGTGATAGAGAGAGAGAGAGAGAGAGAGAGAGAGAGAGAGTAGATTCGCCATGAACTTTGAACAGTACATCTAAAAGTTTTGCGCATTTAGAATGATATCCAGAAAAGTGGAAATCGCAAGATGATGTTTTACGGACGCTCAAAGTACAGATCAAAGGCACGTAAGATTGGCGTGCTGTATCTGACTTTGGGACTTGCCAGACGGAAGATCTAGTAGTAGCCATCGGGTCCTAAGCTGACTCAGGACACGTCGATCTCCCAACTTGACGGGTCCACAAGAGGAAGTTATAAAACCAGGTGGTTCCATGCTAGGCCGAAGAGGTGCCTTCTGAGTGGATTGGACAGCGTAGATAGAAGGAAGCTAAGCTTTCCAATTGTGGTAAAGCTAGAGAAAAATAACATAAGCAAACAAAGCGTGTTTTGCCCCCCGTCCTCCATAATTTTATGCGGATAGGTAAGTATGGGACCGTTCCATACCTACCCCATTTTATGAGAAAACCCTTTACATCCACAGCATGATTGGAACGCGGTCTTTAGCCAATGTAGTACGGATCTCGTAGGTGGAGAGGAAAGCTTGCATTAGCATGAGCAGTGAATACACTGTGACAACACTTTCTATCCAAGCCCGAGTCGACCTATGACATTTTAGTCGTTGACGACTCTCTTGCGTTATGCCTTATCATTCCGTTCACAAGGATGTGCCTCTGTAACGGAGTAAGCCCCGGTACTTCCTTGAAAAAATCATGAAGCATCTTCCAATCCCACCGTTTGGTGAGCGCAAATAGTCTCTCGCTCGTTCCGAGACCTTGGGCCGCCAACAAACCTGAAATTGAGCTCATATCATGCTCAAGACTTCGCAAAAATGCCATCAATTCAGGATAGAGGGGTGGCGCAGCTGGTGGTGAGGATCCGCTCGAAGGTTGCGTCACTGCTGGTTCTTTTGCCGTCACAGTGCAAATCTCAGTTTAGCCCGAACCATGAACGCCACAAAGATTTGATACAAAGTCGAGAAAGACGTACTTGCGGCTGGCAGGAAGATGAAGGTTCAGGAAGCCTGGATGGATGAGGTAGAAACTTCCGAAGGTCTTCATTCATTACCCCGTCGTCAGTTGAACAGCGATTGCTAGACCTAATAGGAGGAAGTGGAACGGGGCGCCGTACCCACGTATTAGGTTCCGTTTCTTCGTGTTTGACTGCTGTCGCCACGCGTATCGTAACTTTCGTTGACTCTTCAGCCCTACTGTTCAGCGGTACGTTGTCATCATCCGATAGAGAGGTGTCCGACTCAAACGGCGTAAGTTCGGAAAGGTCAGACCAGTAATCGCAGGCATTCTTCGAGGTCTATAGAGATCGAGTGAAGCTAAGTTAAAACCACGTACTGGACAAACTACGCACCTCTGGTTCTGCGATAGTAGTTGTTTTCGGAAACATTCTCTTCATAACCTTGAGGTCGACAAGTCAGTTGAGCGAAATTCCATTGTCAGAAGGAACGTCAATACCGGTGGTGGAAAGGGATATTCTTTCCAGAACGCAGGATCAACGCAATCCCAATCATCTTTGACCTCCTGCTCAGACTGGCTCCACATAGCGCCTTTTACCTTCCACACCGTCGGCATAGACCACCCAACGCGTGCAGCAACTTCTTCTAAGGTGTAGCCATACCGAGACACTATCCGTATTTTAGCCTTGTCTGCGTCGGTGAGTCTGCGACGATAATATTGCAGAGTCCTTGTTTTCCTAGTGATCGAACTTCGTGAACAATTCAAGCATCAAACCACCGGTAAACTCACCTCCCCATTGAAAATGACGCAAGAGAAGGTTTTTTGATTGACAAATCCTTTGAAGACATGGGCTGGCTGTAAACGACGACAGCAGCAGCGGAGCGAATTGTGGGCCCGGAAGGAGAGCGCCGATATGGGGGAGACGAAGGAACTTATTATACGCTGCCTGACAACTCCGGGAATCAGAAGAATCCGTACGCCACTTATTCAAGCTTCGGGCTTCCACATCCTGTGTCGTGAACCACGGGGCCTACACATAGATGGACCGTTACGAGACCTATCAAACAAGCATTGACACGCGAATTGCCAGATGGAGTACGGCCTGGCGCCGTCATTTACCTAGGGTTTGTTTTCGTAAATTCTTTACCACCGCTGATCTACACTTTCAAGAACAGTCTAGGTCAACTTGTGCACGGGGGCGGTGTATGACAGATCAACAAGAACCTGCGCATGAGGCTGAACTCTTATTAACATCCAAATCCAGAGTATCAAATATTACACACACCGGCGTGATGGTTGTTTTATGTATCGTTTTTATAGAGAAAAGAGTGACTTGCGTAAAACATAGCTGCCGCTTCGCAGGCATTAGTACCCAGACCTCTATATCTGGTGGTAGTCTTTGGATTGTAGTGTGCACAGCGATCGAGTGACTGCAGTATGAGTTTGAGTGCGTCCAGAATCACATTGGGAGTGTTTTACAGTGCACAAAACCTTTCAAATCACACTGAGAATGTTGCAAAGTTAAAATGCAATTTTATACGTTTTTAGAGCATACAAAGGTCTTTTCTCGGCGAGGGAAACCAGCTTCTCTAGCGATCCGAATTCCTACACCTTTGCTCACCAGCCCAACTGGTACCAAGCCATGGCCAACATTCCCAGGATTGACGCCAAATAATCAGAGCGAAATGGTGTTCCAATGAAATGTTCAACAGCACCTTGACAGAATTCTATTTTGGCATTTGTTGGTTTGTTGGCCTTTGTTTATGTGTTAGCTTGCACAGCAGTCCCTTGTATACTCCGTGCGTCTGCATCTATATCTGCATCCGACTGGGGCGTTCGCGTTACTACCCTTACTTTTAAAAGGCTGACGAAACCCAATTCTTTCAATGCAACTACCTCTGCCAGTTGCTACCTTTCAATACGGCCTTGGGGAAAGTCATCGTTCTTGTCTTCTCCTCTTGCACCAACCTTGCCGTTCTCTCCTCGTTACCAATGACCACTTCAGTCTCGGCTGCCCTTGACTTGAGCGCCACCGACTCGCAGATCGAGGTTTGGCTCGGACTAGTCTCATCGAACCTATGCTGATAACATCTTCAGATTCCTGCCACCCTGTTGAGTATTAGTGCATTCGAGGTTCGTTCAGAGCACCTAGATTGGTGTAAC
>JABAJU010000151.1:0-50861 GCA_018220975.1 Tephrocybe sp. 9980TJB
TCATCAGAATCATTCAGAAATCTTTTGCTGACAAAATGCTGACACATTGCTGACTAAAATTTGTAATTGCTGACAAACGCTCCCATCAATCAAACAACAAGCTCGCATTATTAAGTAGAAAAGTAGATTAAGTAGATATTAAGTAGAAAGTAGATTAAGTAGATACTCATATACTTTTCGTTTTGCTGCAGTCAACTATGCACTAACAGCCAGGCACATGTTACAGCTACACTGCTCAACAGGTCGCGCTCAATATGTACCGCTCCGGCCAGGAGCACACACGGCTGTCAGTTCAAAACGATCCCGCAGACGAAAATGCAGGGGTGTACGTGCATACTGAACACTATTCACTGTGGAGTCTGCTCTCTCGAGTCTCCACATTTGGGCTGATGCCACATTTCCAACTACTTGTTCTTCTTCTACGGTTATGGACTTTGTCGGGACGAGGAAGTAACCTACAATTCCTGCCAGTGTCGTATTCAAGGGATTGATCTTCGGTTGTTCCTGGCTCATGTTCGAGCTTTAGAAAGCTGGGATAGAATGTGTACCAAATGTGTGTACTCAGTTTTTCTATGCAGTTTTTCTATGGCACTCAAGGTACGTATACCTTTGCCGTTGTTTAAGCGCACCTGACAGCGCTTCAACTAGCATTTCTAGGGCACAAATTTTAACCAAATGTTCAAGCTTCTGTACTGGGGCACATCAACGGAATTACCCTTGCCGGAGGTATGACTGAATGACTCGTATTTGGCATATAAAGGGCTCTCTACCAGTGCCCATATCGCATAATCTCAGTTTTACAGTCAAACCCAAGTCAACTTATTTCTCCCCGTCTCTTAAACCGATGGCAGAAGCAACTTCTCAAGTCCCCCCCATTCCTGCTACCATTCATTCCCCTCTCCTAGGTAAGACAGATGTCCCGCAAAAATCTTTAATGATCTTGAGTAGTTTAAGTCGTTGTTATGCGCCGTCCGCGCATCTGATACGCTGTGACTTTTTTCAATACTTAGTCGGTCTTGCACCCAACGACATTGTCAAGATCTCGAATGTAGAGGTCCTTTGGCTCGTTGAGGAGTCTCCTGACCGTCTCCCTTATGTCTCCGGCCTGCGTCTCACGTATGTTATTCAAAAGAGAGAACTGATCAGGGCCACCATTGATGTTGAACACGGACGTGGCGGAGGGAACTCTTCGCCGCGTCGCGTTCCTGGTGTACAATACTGATGGATCTCTGACTGAGTATCACCCCGCTCCTCCTGTCGAGATTCCATCCTATGTGGAGACTAAAGGCTTTGGAATCCTTGGATTAACTTAGGCGTTTGGTGGAATTGACTGCGGCAGCACCGGTGAGTACGGAGCGGTGTCGCACATTTACAAAGTCTAGTTAAATAAACGTCCTTGCAGGCACCACCCCGGCGCTTCGTATCTTCTCCAGACCAGACATGGTCGCTCCAGTCAAACCGTATTTCTTGTTCTATGCATCATTTGCTTCAAATTTTGGTTTAACCACAATAACGGATTAATATCAAATACCATGTTATTGCTGATAATCGAGTTAAATGGGAGACCAATGCAGGCATAGATGAGTAACACAAGAAATAGATGCAATCATGGTGATCCATATCAGAAGGACAGCACGATAGGTACACCACACCTGTTAACAGAGTCGGTATATCAGTTCGAATGGGTGCAACCTGCGGTGGTTTGCGTGAGGGGGTTCCCAAGATAGTCCGGATCCTAAGATAATTTCTAGGCATTCAAACACGTTCGCTTTGTCGGAAAATGCCACAGCCACGAGTGTGCGAAGGTACCCTTATCCACTGCCATCCAGTACATTCAAAGCCACATAATCCGGAGCCTGCGATTTGAGGAGCTACGTGAGGACCGCCCACAGTCGACCGTGATCCTCGGATGGCAACTCGACATTTTTCGATATTCCCCGAGTCAAAGAGTGCCTAGATTGACTCGGGAACTGAACGTGACCACGCGTGAGAAGATCGCTGAGAATGATAGCGACGGTCTCCAGGTGTAGGGACCAACGTACGCAGCGCAATGGCGAGGCAAGAAATACCCGGATGTGAGTGAGTTGCAAATTGCTTTACTTTAGGAGAGTGTGCGACAATCATAGAGCAGCAAGGAGTAGATTATTGGTGGTGGTGGTGCAGGTTGACCGACTATCCTGTATAACATCATAGAATGTTAGAAGGTCGACAATAAAGAATGATGAAAGGAGGACACGGACCGTAAATTGAATGCATAGGAATCCGCTCTAAACGATGAATAGTGGTATATCCCTGGTAAGGCGGAAGCAATCAAACCAAGCTCCAAAAAGCAGGTAAAATTTGAGAGACGTAGTCAGAAGAAACACACGACGGTCCAGCAATCTGAACAAGATGATTGTTTCGTCCAAATGATATAGGTCGATCTAACGAAACCGTGCCAAAAATCAGTCTTAAAATGCTCGTCATGAAGGAGAGAGGAGGGATAGCAATGGCCAGCGGGTCAGCAGGGAAACGAAAAAGTTTAGCAGTGCATGGTAAGCCTTATATATTGTCCAGGGTTGTTTGTACAGTTTGTTGGGGCAAGTATTGAGCACTTTGTGCGCAACGCAATTATGCGATTGGCTCATCACCGCACGTGAGCTTACTCTTCCAAGTTCCAACCATCGCCATCCTCGCCCTCGAATGGATAACCTGAATCGTTGAACCGGTAGTACATGTAGTACTTCATGTTTCTTTGAATCTCAGGCTACTCGATACTACTTGCAACGTTATATGTCGGGCGTTGTCACCTAGAAAAACGCCAATCTTTTCATCCTGGATTCACCGCTTTCGAACACCGTTAAAACTTGATTCGACTCACCTGTGCTGCTCTGGGAAACCTTCACCTCTCTTTACTTGCCAGCGTACCTTGTCATATGTCAGGTCCAAGTTCTCTTCGAAGCTTATGTATTTGCCTCCATCATGAACAAGCCTTTGTTCTTCCAGTTCGAATGATCCTGTGGCACTTTTTTCTATCTTTCCCATTGGTGCAGGACGTTTTTTCTTTCTTTCTTGGTGGCTCTCAGTCTCTTTCATCGACGACGCAACGCATTATACATTAATTATTAATATGTGCCGACCGGGCCTTCCCGTCGCGTTTCAAACTCAGCATTAACTATTCACAAGGCTCAGCTTGCGTCCTATCATTTCGTAATAGTCTACCAAGATGGACATGGACAGCACCAACACGACTACATCGATGAGTGGAATGACACCTTTTCTCCATTTTACTCTCGGGGATTATTTTTTCTTCAAGACATGGAAACCCCTTTCACCTGGTGCCGTGGTCGCAGCGTGTATAGGCCTTTTTTGTCTCGCCATTCTTGATAGATGGCTATCCGCAGTTCGAGGTGTTCTCAGCCGTCGCTGGAGGCATAAGTACATCCTGTTCAGAAATTGAATATGTATCTTTCTCACTCATAGAACATTGATCTAGAGACCTTGCATTGGCGTCCACTGGCGCCAGCACTAGTACCCTCTCTAATGAAGAAGTCAAAAGGCTTGATACGAAGAACGAAACTTCAGAGGGTCCTGGCACGGTGCAATCGTCACGCTCGGCACCTGTCGGCTCTCGGCACCTGCGTAGTATCCCGCCCTTCGTTCTAGCCCATGACATCCCGCGGGGACTATTGCATGGGGTTCAATCTCTTTTAACTTATGCTCTCATGTTAGCAGTGATGTATGTTCATGTCATCACGGCCGTAATCGCGTTGCTGATTACAATCATTCTAGGACTTTCAACGCTTCCTACATCATCGCAATAATCGTCGGTCTTGGAGTAGGCGAAGTTATATTTGGTAGGATAGGAGGCACAACAGTTCATTGATGCACTCTACTGATAACTTGATTCTTTATACACAATGTATATTAGTTCGGCGTGAAAAAAATCTATCTCTCTGTGATGACCCCCCAAGTTAACATATTTTTAAGAATCGAGCTTGAAGTCCTTCTCTTGCGGCTCCTGGGGACTTGTAAAACAAGTACCGGTAAGGAATCAAAGGACCTTGTGGGTGTGACTTTGACCTTCGGAGATAACCCAATTCAAATAATGGTTCGAGAACAGAAAAAGAATTTCTCCCCGTGACGGCGTGAGTAATCTCGAATAACTACCACTGAGGGTACTTAAAATAAGAGCTCTGTAATGAATGTCCCAAATATCGCGAACAGTGCATCCTCTCTTACAAACGATGTCATATCTCGCAATCCTCCTTCTCGCGCTTGCCACTGCCGTTAGCGCCCATTTCCAATTGCAATTCCCTGCGCCACGCGGGGTATTTAACATGAATTCAGAACCCACTTTCTGTGGTAAGCCAATTTACATTTGATGGTTTGTCTCGCGGATTTCCTACTAGTTAACGAACTATGTAGATGGTTATTCGACACCTGCAGAAAATCGCACAGTATTTCCCCTAGATGGCGCGATTTTCAGCCTAAATTCGGAGCATCCACAGTGGACTCGTAAATATATCCTTTAATTCAATACTTTATAACGCTCCTCATGAAACTCTGTTCTAGTTGGCGTCATCCTTTCTAACGCACAAGACCCTACGTCATTCGATAACTTTACGCAGATCGTCCCGTTCTTCCAAACCGAAGGAGAGGGTATTTTTTGCTTCCCTTTCAACCTCTCCGCCGTTACAAATGTTACAAGCCCCTTGAAAAGCGGGGACAATGTCACGATTCAGGTCAGTTAGCTATTGATATGATTTGAGTAGTCATCACTAGCAGCCGTTGATACCATACCAGTTCGTTTTTAGTGGAGGGGACGGTACCCTATACCAGGTAAACCATTCCTCATTATTGAACGTACTACGGACATCCAGCTCATTCTCACTTTTGAATTTCAGTGTGCTGATTTGACACTCTCGGACACTGCCACGGTTCCCTCCAGTATTTCATGCACGAACGCTACAGGTAGCACCAACAGCACCACAAGCTCTTCGTCCTCAACGTCGACATCCTCCTCCAATGCTGCTATGAATGGACTTGCTTCCGGCATCATTGGCTTCCTGGCTTTGGCTGTAACAAGCATCATCTTTGTCTTGTAGTAGTCTGTTATATCCTTTTGCAATGGACTCTCATTCCAGCATTGAAAGATCACGTTGGAATCGTCGTGATCACGGCCATTCACGGGAGATTCTATCTATAATGATGGCTATAGAGACCTCACTATCATATTCTAGACTTTGACACCAGTGTCTGTATTGTATTCTGTTGCTTAAGTAGGCTTTCCTACCGATGGTTTCTTGTTCATCTCTCGATTATATATACCAAAGTTCACAAAATTTGACTCGCAGTGTAATGGTACATCTAAAGTCATTCAAAGCAAAGCTAAAAGGGTGATACAAAAACTACAGTCTACTCAATTACAACATCTGCCCTGTCGACTACGCCCGGCTTGAAGTAGACACGAAGCGCGGGGGTGGTTCCTAAACGCGCGAGACACATAGTTCAATACTTACCAGTGCTACCCCGCTCAATTCCGCCGAACGCGTAAGTCAATCCAAGGAACACAAAGCCTTGGGTATCAATGATGGGCCCAAGAACCTCGCTCTCGGATCCAAGAGGAGGAGAGGGGCAGTACACAGTCAAGGCCCATTCGTACTGTAGACTGGGAACGAAATGTTACGGAGAGTACCCGCCTTCACAAACGTCCCTTCGACATCTCCGATGATTCCAGCTACAAACTCGTTTGCTTTGAGTGCCAAGAAAAGTGAGCTTATGGGTTATAGTCACAGTCGGCAACGAGAATGATTACCTTCGAGTTTTAATGGGCTGCCGTGGCCTTCTTCACCATGACCATGATCGACTTGAACGGGCCTGACCAGTCCTCCGTTACGAACGAGGTAAGTTACGCGGAGGCCGGAAGCATAAGGAAGTGGCTGAGGAGACCCATGGATGAACCAAAGGACTTGCTTAGATTTCGGAGATCTTGACAATCTCGTTGGGTGCAACGCCATCTAAAACACATTATTAGCATCACTACTAAATGCGCGTACGGCAAAAGGGAAACGGCTCACACTCCTTGAGGTCATTGAAGAGCTCTCCGGGGGCATCTGTTTTCCCTACGAGAGGAGAAGGAACGATGGGGTGAGGGAAGTGTAGAAATTGGGCTATTTCTGCCATGAGGAGAGTGCGGTGAGAACTGTGGACAATTGACTATTAAGATGCAGTACCATACGAGTAGACCTACATTTATATACCGTACCACAGTGAATGGACCCTGTCAGAATCCTATCGCCACTGGGACATTGTGCGTGGATTGACACACAGGAACTTCGGGGCATCTGGAGGGCCGCCAAGGGCAGCTGCAATCGAGGATGTTCCCGTGCTCAAGTTTGAACAACTGGTCGACGATCGTGCCCCACTAAGCGTCATTTGAGACATTTTCAAAATAACAAATAATAGTGACTTGCCATACCATAGGATTTACAGCAGAATCGCACCAGCCATTGAAGGAGCAAGTTATGGATTCAAGGTTGGGATAAAGCAGCCGGTGCACCATTTAATGGCAGGGTGAGGAATCCCACCCCTACCGTTGTTGGAGGAAAGAAAATAATATATCAGCCTCAGCCTTCGAGGCTCCCTTATCAATCACCATTTTATTATTATATGTAGTAGTATATATATATATACGAATCAAAGGACGAACATTCCATTCACAATACCCCCGTTCAGAGCTCACTATTGTTTTCCTCGCGATTCATGGCTTATTACGTGTATATACTACATTCCTACACATACTCTCCTTTCACTGTATACTTATAGCTTCCTACTTGGATATTATCTTATCTTTCATCGCTTATCTCGTTGATTGACCAATCAGACTGGTGAAAGCCATTGATACTCACAAAGACTAATGGGTGGACTTCAAGTCGTCGTCTGTCCACGTTCAACTCCCAGGCGGTTTTTATGACATTGTCCTTGAATAGGTCTTGGATGTGCGTTTCTAATAGGTATACAACTTCACCAGCACTTACATCTGCCTATTTTGATTTATTTTTGCTCAGAAGTTAGGAACTTGTGGTAACTAACTTCATCGCATAGGTCACCATTTTGATTGATTCAATACGCCTTCAATATGTCCGAATGAAGACTATAGCTCGCTGAGGCACAGAATTTGGGTCTTTTTTTCTCCTCTCTGACTCAGGTCTACGGACTTCTGTTCGCTATCATGTAGAAATAGCGGGAACGATGTTCCTGTTCACACGTAAGTTCTAGACTCTTGCTTCCCATAACTTAATGGCGCTATAGTACTGCTCCTTATGCTGTTGTATCCGTCGGTTCATAATGGCCTTTCGCTTGAATGAGACCAGACCGCGTTTGAGCATTTTCAAATGGTCAAAAGTGCGGTTCCGATTCATGGTCCGTTCAATCATCGCATTCGTTGTAACATACTTAGTTTCCCTTTGGACGGATCCAACTTTTATTACAGTGCTCGCAGATTTTATTCTCTTGTCTTTGTTTGGCACCTATTAGAAGGTTTGCAGGCCCTTGTCACTTGAGCCGTTCCTTGGACTGGTGGATACGCTATAACAGTTCTGCTGATTGATGAGAAGCGTCATGTCCCTTGCATTCAGCTGACGTTCATTGGTCTTGCCAATCATGCACCAACTGCCTCGTTCGCCTGTCAATGTGGCCTTTCGATACCACAAAAAAAAAAAAACAATGACAGGCTTACATCTAATGTAACGTTCATGCCGCATCTTCCGTTTCATCAGGAAGATAACGTGTGAGAAAGTGAACAATCCAGTCTCGCCACCTCAGCCTGATACCATGGTAATCCTTTTTCTTGTGTTCAAGATAAATCGATGAATGACGCCTTTCTCGTCTAGACATTACTTTCTCCCTCGCAGGTTTCGTGTTGTACCTGTACCTGGCCGGGACGAATCAGAACGATGCCTTCTCCTCCTCTCGGCATAGGTATGTCCAGATTTCCTGATGCCTTTTCACCGCAATGATAAGTTTAGCATTCTATCCATGTTTATAGCAGTATTAGCTCAAGATTCTGACTTCAGGCGCTTCTTAGGCTTGACCTATGCAAAGTACTGTATCTTTTTCATTTTGAGAGATTTGAGGACACAGTTTAGTATCCTAGGACAGGCTATCGTTAACGCCAGCCCCCATCCAACTCTTCTTCAACCGTACACCGACTATCTGCTGGCTGCAACAGGACAAAAGATTTCTTTACGTGAGTAGAGTCCAATGCTTCGATATACTGTCCTTACGTCTCTGAAACCTACAGGCTTTGTTTTCAGTATGCCTGCCTGCCAATATAGGCGATGAAGTTAACAATCCTTGGAAGTTGGGCCTCTCAGACTTTGTAGATGCCCGCATCACACCTGAGTTGACCTCCTGTCTCTTCGAACGCACCTTCTGAAATGGGGGTTTCACGAATCACATTTAAGTAGTTTACTATATGTTACTATGATGATATCTACCTCCGCTGCAAAATAGCTAAGGTCATAACACTGATGTTACACCAAGGTAGACCTAGAAAAGAACAAAGGGCAAGGTGGGTAGCATCAAAAACCCTGTGGGGAAAGCTTGCCGCCATTGCATTCGAAATACATAAACTGTACACTACGATTATAATCAAGCTTACTATGGATTGCAAGGCCAAAAACTAATCAGTCTTCCAATGCAGGCGGTATGAGAAAGAGCAGAGGTTGTCGCCTCACTGCAAGCCCATCATGAGCATTCAGCATGGGCAACGCGGAATGGCGTGACACCACTTGATCCCTTGGCGAGTATCAACCGCATGGCGTCGACAAACGCCGGCGGATTGTCTATACCGCACTCTAGGACATAAGTATGGGGAAGAAGTCCACCACTTCCAATTTTTTCGAGCGACGACGTGCTGAGAAACAGCCCATTTAATCGAAATTCTCGAACCGTTCCAGGGAGAGACAGGAAGCCTTGCAGTGCTGCAGGCTCCTTGGTTATTCGACCATCTAGTTTCACGACCGCAAGGGCGCACTTGGAACGCACTGTCATCTCCGAGAGTGCGGGAAATAAATCTTTCTCATTGAAAATGTATGCTCAATGTCGTGAAGGTTGGGAGAATCAAGTGTCGAAAGATGTGGCCTTGTGTGGACCAGGGTGAGAATGCAATCGTAGTTTCGTTAGCTGGGTTAATGTAAAATCCTCATCCAAGTTCATGTCATGTGCCATCAAGTTTGAAGCCTTCAAAAAAGTGCATCGGCGCAGGAGGAATTCTAACGTCTGTTGATCGAGGGCACAGAGCATGAAAGTAAGGGCGTGAAGTTGGCCCCAAGGAATTGGTAGACGCAATAGAACGCGAGAAAGGCGGACGCCTTCCTGATTAGAAAGGCTTGTCAACAGCAAAACCGAAGGTTCAAAGCCGAATCAAAGATTTTCGAGGTGCGAGCTGCATTTATAACTAGTCCATGGATAAGTCGAACCTGAAGTACAACGACTTCATATTGATGAATGACTGGCCCGGCTGTCAAAAGATAAGAGGAAGAATTCCAGATACCTACATCCAGGGCTTGGAGGTGTGGCAGAAGTGGAATGATGGCTTTCTCTGCTACGTATGCGGGGAAAGGAGACCAGTGTCGGATGATAGTGTTGAATGTGGTTGATGTCTTACTGTCAAACAAGGACTGAGTCTATTGCTTCGCAAATGAATGGACAAATAAAGGAGTTCGTAGTTCTGCGTCGGAACAGTAGAAGAGCGCGATGTCGCAGAATCAATAGTAGTGTTCAATGCATCCTGCCTGACCAGATAGAACCCAGACCATACCGGGGGATGATTAAGATAGGATAAGGTATTGTGGAAATTGTGGAAATCCGCTTTGAGCGTTATGATACTCGGGAGTACTTAAGAGAATACTGAGAATTGTGACAAGTGGCACTGACTGGAAGCTTGATGCTAAGCGACACGCGCTGAAACGCGATCACGTGGAAATAGTTCAAGTCCCGATGCCAGTCAGGCCGGTTCTCTTGTTTTCCTTGCAACCAAGAGCGACTCCTTTACCATGTCGTCGACATTCCTCGATCAATATGAAACGCTGGACGTTATAGGGAACGGTTCATTTGGCATAATCCGGAAGGTCAAGCGGAAAAGCGATGGTTTGGTGCGTCATTTCTGCCATAATGCAACACTTTCATTTCATGGACGCCTTTCCAGATATTTGCGCGTAAAGAGCTAAATTTTGAGCGCATGAATGAGAGAGACAGGAAACAAATTGTTGCTGAAGTGTAAGTCTTACAAAGGGCTAAACACGGCAACTCAATGACTCTCGACAGAAATATACTAAAAGATTTAGAACACGACCACATTGTGCGATACCACGACCGCTACGTCGACCGAGACGCTGGAATTCTTTATATTCTGATGGAGTATTGTGGCGGAGGTGACTTGTCAACTGTGATCAAGCAGGCTGCGAGGTCAAATCGACCAATACCCGAGGATAAGATTTGGGGCTATTTCCTTCAACTTCTGTTAGCGCTTAACTATTGTCATCATCCAAATGGGCACGCAAGAAATAGTAGTGGGTCCAACGGGTTCGAGAATGTCGGAAGTTCTAACCGGGCGCAAATATTACATCGGGACTTGAAGCCTGATAATGGTATGTCATATAGTCAATCTGGTTGTAAACTCCCTAACCACTTTTATGTAGTCTTCCTCGATACTGCAGATAAAGTGAAGCTAGGGGACTTCGGCCTATCACGGGCCTTGACCCAGACAAATTTTGCGAACACCTATGTGGGGGTAGGTTAAATGTTGATCAACTCCCAAGTATTATTGTTGACTTTTCCCCGGCAGACGCCATATTATATGTCTCCAGAACTCATGCAAGAGAAGGCGTACGACACCAAGTCTGATATATGGTCTCTCGGTTGCGTTATATACGAACTCTGTGCTCTCAAACCACCCTTCCACGAAGCCAAGACTCATCAGGAGCTCAGCAATTGCATAAGGTGACCTGCATCGAGTCTTCATTGCACATCATCAATTAAACTGTGTTCCAGGAATGGCCGTATACCCCCACTTCCTCGGGGATATTCCCAAACTCTTGCTAGCGTTATCAAGTCTATGTTAAGTCTCAATGTAAGCAATGTTTAACTTATTCTTTGCAGCGTCTCATCTCACTATAGCCTGCAATGCGCCCATCTGCCGCTCAACTGCTCCAGCATGAAAGGCTCTCTCTGACGCTCAAAGTTATCGAAGCTGAGAAGATGTTAGTCTCACGTCTGATGGAGTTCAACTACTGCTAACCTCCTTTTTTTTTTTTTTTAGTCTAGCCTCCGTAAAAGGACACCGAGCGGATGCTGCTGCCAAAGAGCGTGAATTGAATGCCCGAGAAACACACCTCCGTGAGCGTGAGCAGCAGATAGTTGCTCTCCTTGAGCAGAAAGACACCGAAATTGCGAGTCTACACCGTATGGTGACTGCGCTCGGGGAGAAGCAGAACCAGTTTTCTCAGCAACAGGTGGATGCGACGATTAAAGAGGCTGTGGTACGTCGAGAAGAGGAGTTGCGAGTGTTAGTCATGAAGAGGGAGAAAGAGGTTGCGGATGCTATGGCAAGGAGGGAGGAGGAGATTATGGAGGCAGTTAGGAGAAGAGAAGCAGAAGTTTGTGAGGCATGGACTACCAGGGAGGCGGAGATTAGGAAGGAGTTCGAAGATGGTGTCAGATCGGTCGAGGAGCGTATAGAATGGATCCAGGCGAAAGAGGAGGAGCTAAAAGGAGAAGAAGCTCGGCTCGAATCCATGCAGTCGGACATAGAGGATAAAATTGCAAATTGGGAACAGAATCTGGCGAAAGGTCAGTCCTTGTTATTCTCTTCAACATCCCGTTGAAATCTTTCTTAGGTCGTAAAGACAAAATGCCATTGGAGGAAATTAAAAACATACCAGGCCGGAAAGCCGACGATACCCCTCAGTCGCAACGAAGAAAACAGCAAGATAACCCGACCCCCCGCCCCACTCACAAAACATTTCCGTCTCTCTCCACGCCTATTACAAAAGTTACCAAACTCGATTCCCTGCCTTCCGCCATGAAAGGTGTCGTACTCACTTCTACAGGAGAAATACTCGCCACGCCTACCCCCGCTGAACTGGTTAACCTCTTCCACAACTCTCCCAAGGTTGGCCTGAATTTCACTAAGATTTTTGACTTCGAAGACGGCGACGAGGAGGATGAGACAGGGCAACAACCAATGTCAGCTCCTGGTACCGATTGCGAGGCCAGCCCACCTCCGAGCCCTAGCTCTAGAAAGAAAAAAAGTCAAACAAAAGCCAGGCAGCGAGTAGGTTCCTTGGACACCGAATCATCAGCTTCTTCCCCTCCATTAATATGCAGCAACGCACCCCCCACCCGCCTGCGTAGACCATCCATTCGGTCCCGCTCTCAAGTGAAGAGGGCCGCAACTCTTCCTAATTCTACCGCTGAACCTGCAACTTCGGCAATAGCTGGTGGATCCGCTTCGACCTCTCAGCTTGTACCCAAACCCCTACCCCACCCGCACCTAGCAAATACAACAGCACGCGTTACCATGCCTCGACCACCGCAAGCGGCACCAGAGTATGACCTCACAGATGAGGAAAATCTCCCGAGCCCATTCCTCAAGCGGAATCTTGACCGTGGCCCGACAAGGGCGCCGGTTCCGGCAGTTAAGAAGCGTTCTAGTACTGGACATGCGTTGCGGGCAGTGGCAGCAGTGAACGCTGCAGTTAAGCGGGTGTCTGCGTCATTATCTACAGGAGATGTGCCGACGGAGTCGCCTGGTACGGCTACACGGCCAGCGTTGGCGAGCGCGCGCAAGGCGGGCCAAGAGGCGCGCAAGACGCTTTCGCGATCATGATGTAGCCTAGACTTCGACATTGACTCTTTCCTTCCTTTTACATATATGGGTTTACCTTTGTACATTTCTCAGCATTATGTTTTATGAATCATGCATCACGAGATAGGCGCCCAAGCTATTCTTGATGTTGGGCTTGTCAATTCGTTGCCGTTGTATTCAGCAGTGTGCAGTCAAATTAGTCGCCTCACATCTATGCACCCGCACCACCGAGAATACCAAATGGCCACAACATTGACCCTATGTTACACTAGTAGAAAAGCATAATCAACATAGTACTACTATGTACCGACGCGTTACATCTGTTTGAAAGTTGCAGTTCTGATCGGACACGTCATAGACCTTCGACGTTGGGTTTTTTTGGTCAGTTCCCAGACTTGGAAATTAATATTCTAGTTACGCGCCTCTCGATCACATGTTGACCTCACTAACAACACGTGTAGGAGGCTAGCAGCCTGTACTATGTAGGCTATCAATGCATGCCGTTCGATGATTGTTCCTAAGCCGGTCTTGGCATCACAGATATGAAGTTCGTGCCTACAAAAATCTCCGTTGAATGGACTTGACAGCCAACGCCCATCTTCCACACTGATTCTGTGATAAGTACCTGTCAGATTGTCGTCAACGGTGTCAAGGAAAGCTTTCCTTTAGTATTACTTCCCTCTTGTCCTTACTATCTCTCGTCCGCTCAGCCATGGCCGTCTCTGCTCAGGTTGTTGGCGTTGTCGCCTTCTATATGGTTGCAGCCCTTGTGGTCAGTGTTTTGACTTTTTTTTTTCGCCAGAAAAGGTGTTGAAGTCTAATTTTCGAGTAGATGGTTTTCGTCAACAAGGTGGTGCTCAATTCAACGCCCAACCTCCCCACTCTCTTTATGTTTTTCCAATCGGTCATGACAGTTCTTCTCTTAAATTTCACTGCGCTTTTCACAATGCACGTCAAGATTCCTTCTTATGACAAGACTACAGCCATAAAGCTTACGCCGCTTATTCTCGTCGATGCCTCTGGGTTCATTTTCAACGCATTATGCTTGCGTGATGTCGAGGCTGCTTTCTATCAAGTTGCGCGCGGTCTCGTATTGCCGCTGACCATCGCTGTCGTCGCAATATCCAGTATGACCCGCCCGTCGACAGCCGTTGTAGGTTGTGCTGCCGTCGTCACGCTTGGTTTCTTCCTCGGCGTCTCCTTCTCCGAGGGCCTTCCGGAGAAATCCGTCCCAGCCCCTCTAGCCCTCTTCTACGGCTTCCTTTCCTCGTTGTCGATTGCGCTGCATGCGGTCCTCGTCAAGTCATCCTTGCCGCACGTAGGAGGAAGCAGTACTATGCTTTCCTACTGGTCCAATTTGGGCTCGGCCGTTCTCCTTGCTATCATAGCCCTTCTCAAGGGCGAAGTCTTCGAATTCTGGAACATGATCAACAGCGGAAGTTGGGATTGGTCGATCTTCCTGTGGGGCAATCTTGTGACCGGCGTATTCGGATTTCTCATCAGCATCGCTGGTATTTTGAGTGTCAAAGTGACTAGTCCCGTAACACACATGTTCTCAAGTGTAAGTGCCTCCTCCCGCTGTCTACGCCATCCACTGATGCATCGTTTTCCGTTAACAGGCTGCCAGAACGGGCCTGCAGGTGTTCTTAGGAGTCAAAATCTTTGGGGATGCATTCACAACGTAAGTGCTATCAAGTTCTATCACTCGTGCCCACGATTAAATGCGGCCATTTAGTCAACGTGCGATGTCCGTCTTGACAATCCTTGTTGGGACACTTCTGTACACATATATCAAGACTCGAGAGAGTTCAGCGCCCTCGCCACCCCCTCAATCATCGAAAGACATCGAAGCCCAGTCACCCCTCATACAAATGCAAGAAAAATCCAACGCATGATGATTTTCTTGCGCTTTACGAAGAACATCAATACTCATGACCCACTCATCATCTCTCGGTTATTCAAGGGACTATTTATTGGACTTACTACATACAAACACTCGTCGCTCCTTAGACATCGCAGATTTTTTTTCTGTTGTACATATTATTCAGGGGCTGACTCAAGGACATTGTCGCATATTTCTGGTTTTACTCTGATTACCTATCAGATTGTTGTAATGGGTTGCTACACATCATTTTTATTTAGTAGCTGGCAACTGTCTCATGCCATCTGCTTAACACTCCTCGATCCCTCTAAGTTTTGCTATACCTTTGTTTCGCTTGCATCAAGTTCCGAAGTGGCGAGGATAGACTTGATATGACACCATTCAAATTTTGGATTAAATAGGAAGATTCTATCCTGGCCTCGAAGGTGGCATATCTGTCACCATGAACATGGTCACATGTCGAATATTTACGTTAATTTAAAGCAGGTACCAATACCAGTCAGTGACTTCGACACAATACACTTTTGACATCGTTTCACTGCTCGGTTGAACCTCGACACGCTAAGTATCAATCAGTTCCTTCTCGTACAAATGTCACTGAGAGATCTTTCAAAGCTCGGCATGTCTTATAGATAGATGTCGTCGGCAGATTTTCCAGAGCGCCCACACGGATTGCGGCATAAATTTGCCTTGTGTGAGCAAAAGTTATTTCAGTTATTTCTTGCATTGGGATGCCGGGCGGCGAAGGTGGATGCGGTGATATTCTCATAATAATTAAGAACATGGAAGTTCTGCGGTGGCAGCTTCACACGGGTGGGAGTGGATCTTTGCAGATCACCATGCAAGGAATCGAGCTGTCTTGAGTGATGCGGCTCGAAGAATTGAATGTGGCCACAAATGAGACTGGAATTTGAATGGATGTTGCCCACTGTTTTAGTTGGGGCGGAGTCAAGAATGCAACATATTCAATTAATCCTTCCCTTTGCAAGACTGTTAGACATGATGAGAAGATAAATTGAGGAGGAACGAACGCACTATTCAGTGGCTAATCTGACCGTCCTACTCGATCACTGGCACCAACGTTGACTCGAGGGGCGTGAGCTGGCGTGCGTTGGCGTGCCTCAAGCTCTCCTGTGGCAGCTTTGAAAAGTCTTGGCTCGCGAGGCCCATCATTATCAGTAGCCGATGTCTATCTTATACCAGTAGGATGTCCAATCGTCAAACTCTTCGATTTACTTACTTGTTACCAGAGAGCTCACTGTCATGTAGTCTTTGGAGACATTTCGTTTCTTGCCTTTGAAGGAGGCCCTCTGATTATACTGTGACATATTTTGCGAGTGAATGTTTGGGCGCTCAATTGAAGCCCTGACCTTGAAGTTGACGGCATGCATTATCTTCCCTGCATACATGTGTGCCTGAGAATCAATGAGACTGGTTTCTCAACACCTTGAGCTGTATTGATATTGAAGACAAAGTAGCTTTGACCTTCGTCCATGTTTCACTCCTATTCATTCTTCAGCTTTCGGGTGCAAAAAAAATTCAAAGATACATCCCAGACCAACATTTGACTAACGCTCCTAGCATAGCGGAGTTCTACTTGCGTTTCTGGTAGTGGCATCTGCTGCTAGATCAAGTCACGACGTTGGCCCCAGGCTTGCCCGCATGCAATCATTCACGGAGATCAGCCGGTTTGTTGATCGCTCAGCGATGTGTATGACCAAATCGCAGAAGACATGCGCAAGGCGGCCAAGTATATCGTACGCATAATTGTATGCGATATATTCCCTGTGACAATACGTGGTGAGTCAAACTTGAGTGGACATGGACGCCGAAAAGAAGGTAGATCATAGGCCTACCGGGTCGGGGCGACGCCGGAAATGATATCCGCATTTGGATGCAGTTTATCGATGAAACTTTCGCCTTGCGTATATGACAGTTCCCCCTTGCTGCCCTGGCGGCGAATCCGGAATCGGCTGCTTTTAGAGGAAAGAAACGGCTTGATGACTTGATATACTTAATTCAGTCCTTCTTAGACGACTACCAACGCTCTTTCCCCTCGTTCCCTATGCATTCCCTCGACCACCTCTCCTCCACCGACCGCACACTCTTTTATCAATATGGCCTCGGTCCATCTCGTAAAGTCATTACAGAGGTCGTTCATCACGCTTTCCAACACCATGCTGTTACCCAACCAGACGCAATTGCTGTTGAACACTATTGTGCACTCTATAACGAGTCGATAACGTATAGCGAGCTCGATCGAGCCTCCGACCAACTTGCACACATTCTTCGTACACTTCCGAGGCCTATTGTTCCTGGCACTCGTGTCTGTATCCTCGCAAGGCGTTCAGTAGCACTCCTTGCAGCCATCCTCAGCACTCTCAAGGCGGGTGCACAATACGTCCCTCTCGATGCACAAACTATCACAGACGAAACTCTCGAGTTCGTGATTAGTGATGCTCAGCCTAGCGCTGTGTTCGTCATGGAGGAATACATGCATAGAGTACCAACTGGGCAGGTGCCGCTACTCAGCATAGAAGCGGCGATGGAACGAGGGGTAGCTGAATGGCCCGAGGGTGGGAAAGTGGAAGATCTGAGTTCACCTGCAGACGGAGCATACTGCATCTACACTTCGGGAACAACAGGTACGCTTTTCGATTTATTATACAAGAATTACCCCAGTGAGACATGTCGTATCTAGGCCGTCCAAAGGGCGTCGACGTGCGGCACCGCGGCATCGCAAATGGTGCGTTATGCTGACCAACATCCGCTGCTTCTTTATCTGACATTTTCTGTTCCTCATAGTCCTTTCCGGCCCGCCAGGCAGGGTCCAGATGGCTCCAGGGCTTCGTGTGGCGCAAATGCTCAATATAGCTTTCGATATGGGTGCTTGGGAAATCTTGGGTGCCATGTACAACGGGGCGACCCTTTGCCTAAGGGGAAACACCTCACGTGAATGGAAAGCTCTCATGCGCACTGTGAACATTATAATCGCTACGCCAAGCATTATCAGCCTACACGATCCAGCAGACTATCCATTGTTAAAAGCTGTAATTGTTGGAGGTGAGCCATGTCCACAATGTACGTCGTTGTAATTTTTTCAGTTCTCTTTTCGTCATATGGATTAATCTTGTTACAGCTCTTGCCGATAAATGGGCACGCCATACAGATTTTCACAACTGCTGTGGTCCTACCGAAATCTCGATTTGCAACACTGTAACACCCCCTCACAGACCTGGCTCTCCCCTTGCCATCGGTTCTCCCATACCTAACACGAATGTCTACATTCTCTCACGAGATCCCATGAGCACACGAGCAGCACCAATCGGTGCTGTGGGGTGCATGTGGGTCGGTGGTGTTGGCGTCAGTGGTGGCTATCTTAACATGGAGGAAAAGACACACGAACGATGGCGAGCGGACCCTTTTGTTGGCCCACCTTTAGACGATGCAGACATGGCGAACCAGTGGGAAAAGAAGCCAAATGGTGAATGGGCGCGACCTATGATGTTTAACACGGGTGATCTTGGGCGGTGGCGAAAGGATGGGCAGCTGGAGCATATGGGCCGTGCTGACGACCAGGTGAAGGTGAAGGGTTTCCGCGTAGAACTTGATGGTGTCTCGATGGCCATGCGCGTGCGTAACTTTTCCCCCTTCCCCTTTTTTTTTTTTTTTTTTTTTTTTTTTTTTTGCTTATACCTTATTTAGACGCATCCACCAGTCCGAAACGCCGTAACCCTTCTCATTAACAACGCTCTCTGGGGCTTTGTTACTCCTGCCAATGTTTCTCTCTCCGCTGTGCACGCTGCGACCGCACGATCACAACCGTCATATGCCGTCCCTGCCCTTAATCACTTCCTCGCGCTGGAAGAATTCCCCATGACACGAAACGGCAAAATCGATAAGCGTGAGCTGCATGCCATCGTTGAACGTGCCGCTAACAAAAGCGATACGGCATCTACTGCGGGATCCTGTCAGAACAAGCTGTCAAAACCAGAGATTGCCCTGACGACGGATATACCACCACCTACCCATGTTATTCCATGTCAGATTCCTGCCCCACCACCGCCACTTGAAGCGCCTTTTGTCTTTGAGGAACCACTGAAAATGGTTCGCGTTGACTTGGCATGAACTGTATAATCCTCTTGCTCCGCTTCTCTTCCTCACTTGGGCTTTTCGCAAGTTTCTTTTTCTCTGGTAAAAGTATAAATGGACTCAATTAGATTTGACTCGACTCGAACTCTGAATGGACTGAGACTCTTTCTATTGTTATCTATCCGCGCACCCACACTCATTTTTCCGTACTTCAGTTTCCCCTCTTTCCATCATAATTAATCAACTTGTCATCATCACAGTTCCCTTCCATCTTTCTTTTTCACTTCCGGGCGCCGCTCTCACTGTTGTGTTGGTTATCTTCAGGTTCTCTTCTTGGGTTGAACTTTATTTTTTCTGGTCATTTGTTCGTAGCTTTACTATCCATCCACAAACGTACTCACCTTGCCATCTCCTCAAATCCTCCTCTGGACTTTGTATTACCTACCAATCAATAGAATGTTCGATCACCACAAGTATTCGTGCATGCATTGGCTCGAACTCGCTCTTCGCAAACAGATTTTGAATGTATGTGGAGCTCAAACTGGGTGTGCGCATGTAAAGCACCATACTTCTTCCGAGTGCTGGAGCTCATCATTCATTGACCGACAAAAGAGGGTACGCAGAATGAATCATGCAATACAAGGGTTTTTTCAGGATAAATAATCAAGCATTGCCTTTTAATACTGTGGCTCTTGATCTTGCTCTCCGAGCTCGCCAAAAAAAAAATTGTTGGTTTGGCTGAAAATATTAAGAACATAATTGAAATATCAAGCGGTTGCTGAAAGGTGTGGATACTGGGCAAGGTTGCCATGCCTCGGAAGAGGTCCCGCGCCGGTAGAGGTTTACGATTGAATGATGACCTAGCTTACACACTTAAGGATGATTCGCACAAATCACCAGTACAGGCAATCAATTGCATTGTTACTCAGGTGGTGGTACATCGCGCGCAAGCTATTCAATTTGGGTCATTTCTGCAGACAATTCAGACAGGGCGGCATAAGCAACTTGGGTTTCTGTAAAAGAGTTTATAAGAGCCTGCAAAACATAGACTTTATTGACTTACAAACCTCATCCAATGATGACGTTAGCGACGAGGTCATTGCCCTCAGCTTGGATGAAGTTGACAGCGAACTGACGACCCTTGGCGTTCTTAACTTGGTAGGAAGCAAGTTGCCTCTCGCGCTGCTCCTCACGGTCCTTCTGGGAGTAGTACTGAGGGTTAATGATAACACCGGTCTGGTCGGGGGCAAGGTTGGTGACAATGTCGGTCCAGCGCTTGTAGTTGTGGACGCCAACTGCGATGATGCAGTTCTCCCCATTGTCAGCGATCATGCGAAGGGTGCCGGAGGTGCCGCTTCCATTCATGTGGAGGACATGCTCGCCTCCGACGACGTTCCAGTTACCACCGTTGGCGTAGTTCCAGACCGTGTGCTCAGCGGGCCTGAAGAAGACATTCTTGTCGCCTGGGTTGGTCTGGTAAATACGAAGGCGAATGGTATAGCCTTGAGACATGCTAGATGACAGACATGATCGATCTGTTGTGAGAGATGTGCGCAACCAGGCGAGAGATGAGAGATGGCAGACCTGCTGGTCAGGTAAATTTGTTGTGAGGTTTAACTTGAGAAAGGCAGATAATGAGCAGACTGTTTACAGCGTAAGGCAGACAATGAGCTCACTAGATGAAAGTTCTGGGGGTACTAACGATCGAACCTCTACGAGCAGCTCCCTTTTAAACCTATTGGCGTCATCTCGATGCCTCCTTCGTCCTGAATATCGTTTCCCACTGATCTCCCTGCGACCTGCCTCGCGTGAGTATAGATGAACTCCACCGTAAGATGCTCCCACCATAATCATCCAAGCTCACTATTCCTTCCTTAGCGCTGCTTCCAGAAGTAAGAGGGTATCGCCTTCGTAAGAGCTCCATAGGCGCACTGCCCGCGAGGTGCTTCGCAACACTTCCAGACCAATTCTTTGTTTCCACAGTATGACAGACAAGCGAAGGTTCGAAGCACAGGGAGCGCCAATGTGTGTTTTTGTGTGGGCATAGAAAGCTCCTTCGGCTTCCAAAATCGTTAACTTGTGCCCAAGAACAATGGAATACTTAGAGAGAGCATAATGACCGAGGAGAAGAGTGGAGTCTCTTCCATGGAAAATGGTGACTGTCGAGACCATACCAGCCTGAGTCAGGCTTGGAGATTGATCAGATGATGATCAAGAGCGCTTTCAGACTCTAACTCACATTAATCATTACTTGGGAACTTCAGTCACTTCAGCGCCGTCCATGAAAGCCTACGAATTTTGTGTGCTTTGTCGTCAAGGTTCCGTCGACTACGACATTGTGACCTGCTCAGACTAACGACTGCAGCTCCGACAGTAAACAAACAACCTTGACATCATTAGCTTTCATTTTTACTTGAAGTTCCAGAAGCCCATTCTCATATTAGCACCAAGGCAGGTCTTGGCATGGAAGTGGGGCTTGATTGTCCTTCCCCTTCTAGAGAGAGATGCCCAACCTGTTTAAATTTGTCCAACGTTCTCGCGGTCTACTTTAGCTCTTATTCACACCACACCTTTCGCTCAGAGCTGAACCTTCTCTGGTTCATCTATCATGGTCAAGAGTTTTAATTTTTGCTTGATATTTAAATTATCTTGAGACGACTGTGCGCGTTGGTGTGGCACCGCTGAAAGATTGGCATTCGTAGCGCCACACTTGTTCTTACGACTACGAAAAGGCCTTGTTTTCTTAATTAAAGGCGAGGATTTAAACATATCCAGAAGTACTACAGAAATATGCAAGTTGGGCACAACCGTTATATTCTAGATTTCTTGGATGTTCCAGTGGCAAATCTAACTCTCCTGTCACGATTTGACCTTCGTTCAAAGGGTGTCTTCTTCACAGTGACCATTCGGCGCCACAATCATCTTTACTCCTCTTGAGAGTGTCCGTAAGGTGATTAAATCCAAGGGCAAGTTCCGTCCGTTTCTACGTAGTAATTCCACTTAGTCGCTTCTGCAAGAAGGCCCCAGTTATCTATCCCTTCTCTAACAATCCAAGAAGGCTCTAATGTGCCCACGCCTCGCTCGCCTCCCAAGGTAGGTATGGGATTACTTTCGCTGAGATCCACGACTGACAATGCATCTGGGAGGGAGATAGGAATGAGGGTATACTTGGACGGACCTCTCTGACTTGAATGTCCTAATGGAACGTGCCAGAGGGCTGACAGTGTGTTCTTTACATATTTCGACGTCACTTTAGTGATTGATATTTCACGGAGATCTCCTTTTCATCACGAAATAAACTTTGGAAACACCCTCACGAATAGGCCTGTCTTATGGGAGTTACTTTCCAGATTGCAATGCCGATGGAAGTCTGATCATCTTTTATCTGTGAACTTATACATATGGTTTAATGCACCCATGTAGAAATAGGTGCTCGCACCATTACGCAGAAACGGTGGAATAACGTACTTAACCTGATTCCGAGAGGAGAAATCGCGAAGAGGTCGTGAGTAGACTGGTTCAAAGTTAGTGTTCCAAGAGATCGTAGAAGAGGTTTGGTCAGAGAGGCATTGAAGAGCGTCCGTGAACCATCGACGTGCATCAGTAAGAATGCTGCCAGAAAGTGGTTGAATATGTAACATTGACGAGTTTGTGTTAGGACGTAAGCCCTTCTCAAGCCATGGTTGAGAAATAGCGCACCCTTGACATACCAAACGGACTAGAACTTCGCAAGAACAAAAAACTTAGATACATACACGAGCTCATAAAAATGTCGCAAATTTGGTAACCGACTGATGTCTGCCTCAATCGCCCTCTCCATTTGCTAAGCATCATTTTGGCAAGGCGCGAAAAAGACAGGTTTTCCAAAAATTGAGGAAATGTCAGATCTCCCTGAATTTCGGAATCGAGAAGACAGCTTGGCTGTAGATGTAGCGGTGGTGTCCTCTAGAGCGGTGGATGGCGGTGCACAAGACAGAGTTGGTGGTGGAGGTACAGGCTCGGAAGCCGTTGGCATTGCGGAAGAACTGGACAAACTTAACGCCGATAAAGGGGCCGCAGATAGAGAAGCTGAGTCTTGAGCTTTACCCAACGGCCCTTGGCCAACGTGGGGTGGCACAACACGAAAGTTTAGCGCACGATGAAGTGTTTGAATCCAATAATCATAATATTTGTTCTTCATATAAATTAGAAGTAGCTTCTTATAAAACAGATTAATCACGAACCCATGCGACAAGAAAGGCAAGGGATGGTATTTTCGAATATAGATCGCTCAGTGGTATATCTACGGACCAGGGGCGCGGCAGAGTCTATAAGTTTCCGATATTCATGACGGATCGCATAATGAATACATCTTCAGCATGGTTCGGTAAAGTGCCTCTTTGACGTGACGATTGTAAGCCTGGTTTATTTGTAAAATCTCAGATGACGCACTTCATCCGTATGTTGCAAACGTTCATCGCTGCATAAATCCCATACTTTTCTGCTGCGACTGCAAGATCTTGTTGACATGCGAATTTGAGATCTTCAAGATCTGGGTGTTTGGCCGAATATACGAACTGGAAAAGCTTCACCAGTATCTACGAATTCTCCTCAGGCTGAACGACCTGGGTGAGCCTTGTTCCTGGGGGAATCGAGAACTTTTCGGTAGTTGCGTTGAGATACACGAGTGAGGCTTGAACCAAACTCCGTCCCCCGAACACAAGTGACTAGAGAGTATTTGAGGGGCAGTACCTCGTCGGCATTAGAAGTTATAACTTTTGGACCAAAGAATGGATCAAATGTGGTTGGCATTCCCCAAAAGGTCCAAGATCGTTGACTCGTTAGCCAGTCACGCTCGCAGCTCATTGTGGACTGTCACTCCACTGCATGTGGGCGAGCTTGCGAGCGGACTGGTTGGACTTTTGGCTGAGCCCGCCAAATCAATCAATGGGTTGGATTCTACGGCCTTCGACCTTGAAAAAAAGATCAAAAATTGGGTATGTGATGCAAAAAAGCCGATTCACGAGCCTCAGCCTAAGGTTGACAACTTATAAGCACACGTGACAACGTATCATTGAGATGGGATACTGGGCGCCAACTGGGCGCCTCTTTTACTCGTCCACACAGCACAAACCAGCCTTCTCAAGCTCAGAGGGCCAAATCGTTCATTGTTTGCCGGGAAAATGTGCAATATTACAGATTTAGCGCAAATTTAAACATACTGGCTCTTCTCCTTGACCTTGTTACTATGTTACTATGGTGATACTAACCTCCGTTGCAAAATGAAAGCTTGCCACCTTGTTCCTCTAGAAAAGCTTAGAACTAAAACTGATATCAGAATCACACTGAGTGTATGTACCGCTACATAGCGATTCCACTTCGTGGTACCATCTCGAAGAAGAGTTAAACCCGTCCATTCGTTCATTACCAGTAACTTATTGAAAAGTATCCAATTCCCTGCGCAACATGTACTCCTACTCCCCAATTAAGAGCTCCTCTACCCCTCTCCCTACTTCCTCCCAAAACCGCTCAACCTCCCCTCCATCTCCAAATCCCTCCCGATCATAAAACATCTGCAACCACAGTTTCCCAGCGAAGGTATGCACTAACAGTAGCATCCCGCCCGCCTTCTGCTTGCTCGCGGTCGTCACGTCGCGCAGCACAAAACCAGGATACGCGCGTCGATCGTATATAGCGTCCAAGTTTCCTATGAGCGATAAGCCGAGCAGCGCAGCACTCGGTGCAGGACCGGGGAGGAGGGATGTCCTTGTCGTCGTCGTAGTACTCAAGAGTTTAGAAATGTCGGGCACGGGCACACCCCGCACCGCGTCCGCGCGCTCACTCGCCTTTTCGAGAGCGCGGTGCACAAAGAGCGGGGACTGTATTGCGGAACGAGTCTGTTCCTTTGCGCTTCGTGCGCGGAGCCAAAACGATGCGTAAGTGTACGAGGAGGGTGGGAAGGAAGGGAGAACGAGGTTGAAGTAGGTTAGTGCAAGGAACCAGTATGTTGGGTTTGGTGTGGTGTGTGGGGATGGGAGGAGGCGAGAGCGGAGGTTGCTGGCTGTGTAGACCATGCTATGGATAGATAGAGTTTGTGTGAGACAGCGTGCTTTTGAAAAGAAAGAGAAAGAAGAGCACATACACTGGATCTTTAAAGGTCTCTCTCGTATCTTTAGCAGACGATCCTTCTACAACGCGAGCCCAAGCGGCACTGCAGAGCGCAGTGATCGCATGATTAACAGTAACACCGTTTTCTTTACATTTCCTCAACAACACCTTCGTCTGGACCTCATCATAAACACGCTCAACAAAGATAGTATCCCGCGGCGCACGTTGTCTGCGGTTGAACCTGTGTCCGCCGATCTCCTTATCCTTTGTCAGCGCGAAGTTGACTTTAGCTGCGGCCCGCGCAAATCTATTATTTCTCGGTGGGACTGGGCATCTTGATTCGAACGCGGGGGGAAGTTTATTTATCTATGAGATTTGCAATGTGTGATATGTGCACACAAAGTGATGATGGATATGGGTTAATGCGCTCCGCGTGAAAAGAGATGGTTATTTACTGACCCAGGGTGTGGAAAGGTCTATGGAAGCCAGAAGTTCACGATCGGATGCCGAAGAGGAGAGTATCGCGAGGAGGTCGTGGGTGGATTGATGTAGAGATGTGCCATCTCCTGTAAAATGGGGAGCACACATGAGAAGATGATAATCGCGTTCAGGGAAGGTTTCATCAGATGCAGATGATGAGATAATGAGGTGGGAAAGGTGGGTATTAGACAGTGTCCGTGGACCATTCATGTAGGTGTGTATGAGTGCTGCCATGTAGCGATGAATATGTGTGATGTATGATAAAAAGAAATCAGGACACACCTTCTCTTGATTCATGGCTGAATGATAGCGCAGATTTTGCTTCTTCCAAAGCGTCCTCAACAGTAACGGGTGGCACGAAACTAGAGAATTGACAGTCTGATCATATAAGCTGGTAGAGAACATACACGAAGCACGGAATATCTCCATCGTCAACGATCTTCGATGCAAGCAAGGGATGTCTATTACGCAGAATAGCCCATGCAGTGGTAATTCTCTCTGGACGGAGATGGGTACTAGACGCCCTGAAGGCAAGATGCAGGAACCTGAATATGAATTAGATTGATAAACTAATACAGACAGGACAAGTATAGAACGAACATATCGCCTAACCCATCCTTGGATGCAGGATAAAAGGCGAATTCGCTGTCGCCTAGAGGGCGAACAAAGTTGGTATTCGTCGTCGCCGTCCAGAACATTGCACAACGCGGGTAAGCACAAAGTGAGGTGTGACAAGTGTGACATAGCATGGATCGTCCTCGACGTTCAACACGCCCGCCTACGCGTCTAATCGAAACATTGGAGACAGCAACACCTTCACCACGTAAACGCAAGAAACCTGATCCAGCAGAACAGCTACACACGCTCTTGACGAGCCCAAAGAGCCAGCTTGTCCGCATGGACATCTCTGTACCGTTACCTCTCTTCCACGCTGCCAAGTCTCGCTCAACGCGTGTCCTAGGATGTCATAAACGCAAGTTCATGGAACATGCTCTCAGAAGAGTCTCAAGCGGCGTTGAAAGGACTTTTACCGCCCACTGCGCTTCGGGGGTTCAGGGACTCTGTACCTGCGAGTCACCCATCTGTTTCTAATGGTAGCGCTATGCCTGTAGACCCACCTACACCCGAGGCACAGGAAGAGCTTGAACTGGGCATGTTCACGGACCCCTATTTCCTGTCGGCAGCACATGCATTTCAAGACCATATTTACTCGAATTGGCTGAGTGATAAGCACTTGGAGGATGTGAGAAAGTACGAAGAGGGCGTGAAGAATGGAACACTAGCTGCACCATGGAAGGATGAGGAATGGGAGCGCAATAATCCGCCGGAGAATGAGTCGGATACGCGACAGAGCCAAATCAAATTATCAACTCTCGCTGAAAAAGGCGTCCTTCAAGTGGCTGATATTATTGTCCTTAAGCACCACTTTGCTGCACTGGGCATACTTGTCGAAAAAGACGCCATTATACGCTCTATTCACCCAAAAACTCATGCCCTGACTGTCCTCATCCATCCCGGCAGCACAACACACCTCCCTACACACCTCATCTCTCCTACTCCTGATCAGCCTTCTGCTCCAACGCAAGAAGCTGTCATCACTGCACCCGCCCAACTCGAGACCGCGTTGCTCGACAACGATGCCCGTATAGAACGTTCTCAGCGACCCAATGGAAACGCGTGGAAGTCCATGAGTGTTTGGAGATGGCGCGGTGCTGTGCCGTCGGAGGATGTGAACGATGGGAGATGGGGGAGGGTTAATCACGGCACCTTGTTCTATTTAAGGGGCACGTATCATAATGAGAACCTTCGGTGAGGCCTTCGAGGGTCGGACTCTGTACTTTTAATACCTCGAACTCTGTAAATTTCGCTACCGTTGACTTTTCTTGGTTTGGCACTCAATACTGAACTTGATTATGCACATCTACTCATTGAAATCGTCCATTACGAATCGCAGCGGAAGTCAATCGGTAAAATGTAAACTAGCGTTGAGGACTGGACCGCCGTCCTAGCAATCATAGTATACATTGGGCGTTGATTTAAGAAACCACTCATGCCCGGTGTATGAGAGCCGCGTCCCAGAAGTTACGCTCAAAGGCGCACGACCTGTTGAAGAGGTCAACCCAATGCTGGATGTTTGTTGCCTCAGATTTTGGTGTGACGTGCGCATCCAAAAATGCTACGACGCAAAAAGACAGTATTAACATTAAGATTTCAAAATTATTGGCACGGAAGGCATACTGGAGTATTTGTTGAGCTGGCCAGTGTTACGATCCGCGTTGACGTCGACAAATAGTTTATAAAACTGTGAATCTGCGCTGTGTTTAGGCTCTGCCTAGTATTCGATTTGGCATAGAGGACAAACGTCTATCTTCAATAAAGATGTATTTGGTCGCGATTGCCTCATAGCCCTGTAACAGTGACATCAGCGCTTGGACACAGAAACACCGGCATGAAAATTCATACCACTATAAAGGGGGCGGTAACGATCCAAAGGCTGGATACATTGTAAGTATACTACACTCTACTACGAGTCCTCATGCCTCCACTTACGTAAAGTAATCCTCCTGCCTAGTGGCCTCAAGGAGATAGTCAATGTACGGCTGCACCACATGTCGGTCAGGCTCCGCGCTACTTATGGTAGAATCTGGGATATCAAGCTTTGTCTTCAAATTACTCAAAGCACCTTCAGCATAGCCAACAGCCTTCGTAATCGGACCGCCTTTGTATGTCACGGGAATGGATGCTGGGAGACGGAAGTCATGAGCAACTGTTGTCCAATTGGCCGTGCTGTAGAATCCAAGTTTGTAGTACACGTAGGATCTTAAAAATAACATGTCTTGCTATTGAATAAACATGTGGTCGGTCTTCTTAAAGTGGTGAATGTAAATGATATGACGACGTACAAGCATGTACCATCTCAAACCGTGAAGTAGCGCGTCGCCGTCACGCGCACTTCGAGCACAGAACTCGTTGTTAACCAAGTCATTCCATGCGACCTTTGTGTCATCGCGCTTTAGAAAGTTCACAAACCAATCCCTGCAAAGTGATCAGTGTGAGTTAATCTAAATACGATATCATGTAGCGAAATCGAACATACTTGATTTGTAATACGGATGCTGGGGCTTCAAGTTCCTTAGGAAGGGACAAATCACGAACAGGATCGTTGAGTGCTGAATCAAGCTCCGAAGCGACGAGGCCTGCACGACCGTTGACTGGCCGATCTTCTGGAGATGGAGTAGTGGAGTCGGATGGGGTATTGGATAGTAGAAGATGGATATGAGCCATGAGGCCAAGTTGAGGTGCGAGAACTCTAATTAGGTCGAGCCGTATAAGTCTTTGAATCTAGGTTCTTGTAGTACAAGGCAACAACCCAAGTTGAGATATGGTGGTCTCTTGAGTGAAGGCTTGTCAAAAATGGGAATGCACAGCCGCTGAATCACAGGTCTTCGACGTAATATCGTTGTCAGGTGATCGACGAGGATAGAGCGTTCTGGAGTCAATCATGGAGTTCTTGAGGCTGGATGCAGGCAGGAGCAGATGGTCGTTAGATTAAGTCTTTCGAAGCTTTACTGTGATGTTCAACGTCTTCAACATTCAAACGCTCAGGAGGCTTCAAGTTTGGCGTTGTTCGATTAAACACCAGCAGCCACGGAAAAAAGTAGGATTTTGAAACGGTGATGTGGACATAACAGCATCGATGATAGTATTACGTAGGCGGAGTTGGATTGGACTATCATCACGAGGATTGGGCACGAAAATGCCTCAAGGTTGGAATTAGGAGGTATTCGAAGAAGGCGGTGGAGAATACTTAGTATATTGAATACTACACCCAGGCACTCGCATGGCATCTGGGGCTAAACAAGTCAAGGAAGAGTATCGACGTGTTTGGAGTGGTTGTGATTCCATTATTTAGTGGCTTCAAATGCCTTCCCTTCACAACAAGTCTTCGCTCGACCGATGGACGGCCTTGCAAACTTTTTTGACGTCAGATGTTAAAGAAGTATCGACGCCAATCATCAACGGTACTATGCAGTGTATCTGTTTATCTGTTCTTTTGTCTACCATTCCATAGAAAATCTGATTTATCCTTTAGACACCCGGCGGCGCGCAGCTGCATCGTTTTCAGTTTGACGGAGAACCAATCTCATATTTACGTCGTACTTGGACGACTCAGATCCCTCCATCTTTGAGAAGCTGGCGGAACATGCTGCTAATGGCTTAGACACTATGAGGGAGAACCTTGCTATCACGACTCAACTTAAAGAGCTCATTATCCAACCTAAGACGCCCCAGGCGAAGAAGGGTAAAAGCCAGTTTCACCAAGGATTTCGATCCCGCCAGCAGCTTGGGCGATATCGTCGCTCAAATCAACCAGCTTGTGAAGGAACAGAATTGCTTAAGGAGAAGGCGAAAGGGTATGATGAGCTTAAGGAGAAGATGAAGGAGCAGGACGAGAAGGTGAAGAAGCAGGGCATTTTGCGTCGTCGTGTGCAGGCTCTTGAAACGGTCTGTCATCCGCCTCCTTCGATATTCCTCAGCTAAACCTCTTACGACAGACGACCAGGCGGCTTAACTGTCGCATTGTCCTTGACCAGCATTGCAGGCTCAATCCACATGATTACATCGGTCGCCCAAACGATCTTACAGTCATGGTGCAGACCCATCTGTCAGATGTCGAACATGCATCCCACGCGCAACATGTCGACGCGTGGCCATCTTGACCCGATCTTTAAGGCATCGTAGATTCGGAGGGACGGGAACTCGGCTGCGCACGAGGCAGACCAGGCAGAAATAGGCAAGGCTGTCCTCAGCACGGACCTGCAGTTTGGAGATCGACAAAAGATGATCGATATCTTCTCCTATACTTATGGAGTCCCACCGACGCTTCGAGAGGCGTCTAACGCCTCCTAGCTACGTAGTATATTGACTTCTATTATGTTTTACGTGTAGCCCCTGTGTGGCGTCGGGATTTATGACTGTACTTTCCAACAATTCAGGTTATCATACTTACTTGTACATTCAACGATCTATTACGATTTTAACATTTTCGACCTGCGCTCTCAAACTTATGGCTGCTGCTGAAGCCACTCCTCCTGCGATTCCGATATACAATCCATGTCTTCCTCACTACGGGCCTCAGAAGATTGGCTCCGGGCTCACGCAGCGTAATACTATTGGCAGCGGCGATTTCCCAAAATGTCTAGCTATGGCGCACTCTTATCTTGATACTTTCCCCACCGTCTCCTCTGCCTGCCCTCGAAATTGAACCATTCATGAAGCGTTTCTACGGCATTTCCAGCTTCTGGTACACCTATGCATTCTTTTCCCAAAGTGGGTTGTACCGCAAGGACGATGCGTATGACCCCGCACTCTTCAGACGTGCCGTCGATGTATACTGTAATGGCTCATGTTTACAACCCTTTGGATGGGACGAAGGAGATGCGAGTACGGCCCCTTACATTCACAAGCATTGCTTTGGCGCAGCGTGGATGATGGCTTTGTTTCATGGTCGCAAAGGTTTCAATCTGCCGCTTTCTGAATACGAGATATGGAAAGGCCTCATCCTTCCAGATGAGGAAAATGTCTTGACTATCTTTGAGCCCCTGGCTGATGACAACTACGTCTATGGTGAACGCTCCGTTTTGTCCATCCCATCCACCATCCATACGGTTTACCGCTCTGCTCCTCTTCACCATATCTGCACCCGTTCTTCCTGTCGATCCATCTCACCCTTTTGACGTATTGTTCAATCCAGTCTCAATCTTTAGCGTCATCTTGTGGACTCTCGTGTTAATTGGCCTTTCATACTTCCAAACTCTGCCCTTAATACCATGGGCATTTTCTTTACTGTTTTTGACGAGGAGGAGCCTGAGTCTGGCAACATTGGAATACGAATGTTCATGCGTGCCTGTTATATGTTGTATAGCAAGAAAGTTTTGGCGTGTGAGGGGAAGTCCATTGCTTGAACCTGAACGAATGGATCAGGTAGGTAGTTAATATGTGATTGTGCTACTTGTATTACTTCTTCCATATATGTCACCACCTTTCTTCACCTTACTGCTCCTCTCGATATGTGTACTATTCTTAGTTTTATATTGTGATGAATATACGTGTACTTCATAGAGCTGCCAACACGGTGGAGTGTAAGAGGTCGTGGTTAGCTTAGGCTAGTGTGATGGATGAAGGCAGGATAAAGGCTGATAAAGGTTGTTCGGGGGAAGCCGAAGTTCAACAACGGAGCACGCGTCATCCCCATTTGTCACGATAAAACTACTCATTAAATATGCCAGAAGTCCCAAAAATCGTAATTAAACCACGAACCCAAGCTGCACCACCACCACCACCACCAGCGACAGCCCCCACAGTCACTATTCCAGCGCCATCGGCGCGTCTCATTGCCCCTGCAGCAGCACAAGCACCGCCTGCTGTAGAAAACGACGACGACGGTGACGAATACGCGATGGATATGGACAGCGCTGCGGATGTTCAGACTGGTGACGAAGAAGGCATCACTAGTCGCGTCGGAACACCCAGGCCTAGAGGGCGTCCACGCGGTCGTGGGCGAGGTGCAGGGTCTTCAACGGGTACACCGCGGGGACGCGGACGCGGAAGAGGACGAGGGCGGCCTAGGGGACGGGGTGGGTTGACGATACGGTTACCGCGGCGAGGGGATGAGGAGGGTGATGGTGATGGCGAGGCTGACGGTGAGGCTGTGGATTCTGAGATTGGAGACGAGGCAGAAGGGGACGAGGTGCCCAAAGAAGAGCCATTGGGCGGTGGAAAGCCTTTCCGCAAGATTCATGGAAAAGTTTATATTATCGATGGTGATGAGTTCATCACAGATGAAGATCCAAAAGGAAACGAGAAAATTGACCCTTCTGGCGTCCTTCTAGGAGGTGAGTATCCTGTTTTTTGTTGATTTATGGTTTTTTCTCAGTTCTTGTAGGTCGTAGATTCAAGGCTGCTACTTTTGTCATTCCCAACAGGCACCCAACGCGCCAATACATGCTTGCTATCGATGCAGCTCGAACATCTGGGTTCCGTGATTCACTGTACTATTTTAGACGCAATCTGCTCGCGTTCAAACTGAACGCTACTCAGCCAGAAAAAGACTATCTCATCTCACAAGGCAAACTTGGCTCCCATCTACGCACACGTAGCGTCACCCTCATCACCGCACGCAGCGCATTTAAACTCCACGGCAGTAAAATGGTCATTGGTACGAAAACGACATATTCTGAGAGCGTCTCCCACTCATAGCTTTCTCGCAGATGGCAGATGGGTTGTAGACGACTACTATGAAGAAAAAGTCACCGAAGAAATCGCACCACTAGGTCTCAAACCCGGTGACCCCGTTGGCGAGCTCCCAGACCCTAACGCTGCAACTCAGAGCCACGAAATCTCCGCCCTCGCCGCTGGATCCAACCTCGCAGGCGGTAAGGCCGACCGTGCAGGCGGGGGCGTATACCGCGCCGGCGGGCCCACGACGATATTTGGAGGCACTGGCTTTGGGCCGTATAGCGATGGACCGCTAAACGCGGTGCGGAAGAGCTTACTATCCAGAGATGGTGTGGACGAGGAGAATTGGATGCTTATGATGGCAATGCGAGTCATTGAAGCTGGGGAAGAATGGGCAAAGTGGAGGAAGGAAGGTTTGAAGATTAGAGGTGGAATGGAAGAGCCTGCCCCGGGTGAAGAATTACCTAGTATTTCTGAGCTAGCGAAGCGGAAGGTTGAAGAGGAGGAGGAGGAGGAAGACGATGAGGAGGAAAGTCTGGAGAAACCAAAAATAATCGAGCCTCCTGCGAAGCGTCGCAAGGCGGCCTATGAACCTGCTATTGGGATTTATGAGGCCCACACGGGCTTGGTGCAATGTATGTCATCCGTCCATCACTCATTCTCTGTCACTCACGATACTCCACAGATCGGGAAGACACACAGCCAACACGCAGTCGTTGGCAGCTTCTCCCAGATTCGGGAGAACGGAGAAGCATTGTTGGAGGTGCAAAGGCTGGTAACGGAGCGTGGGGGCTTGCTTGGATCGATACTGTCATGGAGGTTGAGGAGCCCCAGGCCTATGAGCAACACGTAGCAGCTGTGAGGAACGCAGCTATTCAAGAGTCTCTCGGTGATGCCGCTAGACATCCTATCGTTGATTTGACATCAGGGTCATAGTCATTGTGTGTCAAATAGTGTATATTACGACGACCATATTTCCACTTCATGAATCATAAACATCCTGGAAAGAAGTGTAAGTCGACTAGACCACATCCATACAAGTATTCGAACCCACCGACGCGTTGTATGTACAGTTCCGGTATGCTGGATTTTGTGTGTGACGTTCAACTACATGTGTGCATATTTCTACATTCTATGGTTTTGTAGTTACTGTACAGTACTTACTAGGGGCGCAATTATCATCAACAACTTAATTGCAGGCCCGTCTCCGTGTGAGCCTTACAGGGGCATCTCCCACTGTCATTGTTATCCCCAAAGTAGGCTGGGAATGTACCTTCTCTCCCCACATCTCCGCCGTTTCTCCCCGCAGCAACACCGGTTCCATATGCCAGTCACGCAGGAGCATTGTAAGGAACGCGACTGCTTCTAAGGTAGCGAATTTTCGTCCGAGGCAGGACCGGGGACCGGTGCCAAATGCGGGGAATGCCTCGGATTCGTTATGCGTGTCATACCATCGTGATGGCTTGAATTCCTCAGGATCCTCAAAATAACGGGGATTGCGGTCTGGTTTATATGAGGATCGTAAGTGCTCATCCAATAGATAACATAGGGAAGATACTTACGAAGGCCAATCATATCGAGAATAATCTAGGAAGCAATTCTAAGGTAAGTCTGGCTCCGACCTCGAAGGGGCGGATACGGCTCACCAGTGTATCCTTTTCCACTGCGATTTGGGTACTTCCTTCTTCTCCAATAGGATTAGGAATGTCTAGTATTGAGTCCTTACCGGATATCCGTAAGGTAAGATATGTCGTAGCTGCAGCAAATTGATTAAGAGGTTCATAATAATTAGCTGTAGACCAATGACTTACGGAAGAGTCGCAGGGCCTCAAAAAATAACGAAAGAACCTTGTTAAGTTTTTCATAGTCGCTGTAATCCTGGCTGTCGTTGGCCGATAGAATATGTTAGGAGGAAAAACCACATACTAGTTCGCGATCATAGCCAATAACAGAAATAATATGTTCCACCATTTCTGCTTGGACTTCTTGATGTAGAGCGAGGAGCGACAGTACTGCAGACATGGTGCGCGCAGTCGTCTCTATATTACCATGAGATTATCTAGCACATACATCAAGGCAGAAAAGTGACTTACCATGCCCAGCAAAAAGTAGAGCGAAGACATTCCCGATCTGTAGAAAGAGAGCGCATGATATTTTCAGAACACGCTAATCGTAATGGAATCAAATGGCATACCACTTCCTCATCGTCAAGTACAACTTTTCCTGAATCCTCAACGTTGGCCCGCACAATCAGCGTAAATATATCCGCTCGCTCGTCCGTAGCCAGACTTCCATTCCGTACTTCCTCTATCCGCATAGCAATTTTTTCTTTGAGGAAGCCAGTAAGCGTATGGAATGCCTCTCGTCTCTGAGAAAAGCTGTAAGGGGCCGTTAGATTTGAGGTGGGACGTGCGAAGAAAGACTGGGAAAGACCGAGGGAAGTATTTTAACACCCAGCCGGGGAAAACGAAATCAAGAATGAACGAGTCCGCCAGCAGCCTGAGTGCTTCTTGAACAGACATTCTGCTGTCAGGACCGGTAGGCGGAGATGACCAGTCATACTGCAGTCCAAAGCCACACTTTGACATCACCAGAAGCGCAAGCTAACATTAAATGGCAAGTATTCACAATGCGTCCCACCCGTCGAAAGAAAACAAAAACCTTGGTAGTATAATCTTGAATTCCGGGTATTTCAACAACGCTTTGGTTTAACCATCCCTCGTCTTCTACCATTTGCCGATATGTGATCAATGTTTCGCTCCAGACCTGTTGATGTCTGCGAGAAAAAAGAAATTATGACTACACAGAAGATTCCATTAGAAACGTAGACCTACAGGTCGTTATTGAAAGCTGGACCCACAGCGCGCCTGTGACGCCGCCAAGGTTCCCCTCCATAGAGCGACAAAACATTCGGGCCCCATTTTCTGCAGAAAGTTGGAGGACGCCATTCAGGATATCATGGCAAAGCGAGAGCTCACTCGAGGACACTGAACGTAACGTCCCATTTGTGCCAGACCGTTCTACTGTTCTCGCCTGTAAGAACTTGCCTAAAGACATCCATATTCGCCGTGTAGATTGCTGGTAACCCCATTAGAAAGGGAACCACAGAGAGTGTATCATTGCGTTGATATACTGCACAAATGGACGAGTTTAGATAAGGACAGAAGGCTTTTGTGCACCCACATGTTTTTCGCCAATTCCAGGTAAACAGGTTGCTGGGATTCCACCAAGTAATAGGAAGGATAGCGCCAGGAGGAAGGATTGGCTCTAAGGGAACTCGAAGCCCAGGCAAATTGTTGACCGCCTACAACATACATGGTGCATTTAGAATATTGAAGAGGCCGGGAATGGGCGACTACTAACCCGCAGACCTTTCACAAACTTAAAGAGTCGAGACGCCACGAAAACTGCGACGAGAACACTGGCAGAAAGAAGTGGTTTTTTACATACAGGGAGTACAGCCAGAGACTGCAGAATACTCGACATGAGGATAACCGCGGCGAATATTTTGAAATCTTGGTATCTTAAGAGCTTCAAGCTTGTGCCTGAAATTGCCCGGCAGGGTTAGGTCGTCGGGAGTAGTTCGCATGTCATGATTCAAGTTATAACATCGTGTGGCATGAGGTGGGCGTGAGGTGTGGTATTCTGAATTATTACCAAGTAAGTACAGATTGTTGTTAACTTCCGACTGCCAGTGGGGCCTCGGAGGCTTGGGTAGATATGTATTATAATGATGCTCACCTGTCACAATCAATATCGCTTCAGAGTGGCCGCCACACATGATGTGCCACTGCCTCGTGAATTGATGATTTCGAGTCTTGACCCAAAGAGAACCCTGAGGATACTCAACACAGCAGTGAGAATGGCGCCCGGTAAGAAAGAAACATAGTGATGTTTTAACAGGAAGCAGTGACAATGGATGATATATGAATAAATCCGATGCAGATGAGTTCTCATGCCAATTGCATCCGTAGATTCCGTATGTTGCATCCGCCATGATCGATATTATAAATCGGTAAGCCAAACGTGGTATTCATAAAAGGAGAACGTTTAAACGGAGCTATGCAGAGAGATTCGTCAAAATTTCTCTACTTCTCATCCGCACATCTCTCCCTATTTATTCCAGGAGAGTGCTGTAAGGAGTGGCTCCTGGGTAGAATGAAGTCGAAGTTAACAAGTACCATATTCAAAAGCGATTCTACTGGACTTACATCGGGTTCTGGACATTGCCCCATATATTGCTCCACAGGCAAATCTCGCCTTCTGCGGGGGGAAACAACCGCTGCATTCTCAGCTTTAAGTCGAGACAGAATTTGGGGAATCATTCGATAAGGACTACACTTAAACAACGAGAAATCAAGTGAACGAGGACATTGCCCAGAGAAGTACAACGATTATGTCGGTCATCAGCGCTTCATGCAAAAGCTCTTCATGTCCATTTAAAGACACTGGCTGTAGTAAGCACTGCTGTATGTGCAAGTGCTGCCAGAAGCACAGACAGTGGGGCCAGTCCAACCTGTACCACCGCTGAGTGATGACGTTTTGTTAGGGCTGTAAAAAGCAGGGAAAAACAAGGAAACTTGCCATTGACCGTAGAGTGTTTGAGTAGCAGTGGATGCGCTCGAGGTGGTCGTGGAAGTCTTGGTTGTAGTAGTAGTAATCTTCGTGCTCGTAGCAGACGCTGACAAGAGGGGGCTGTATGGAGTGGCTCCTGGGAAGAACGAAGTTGGAAGAGCTGTTGGAATAGCGATCGACGTAGTAATACCCAGCCCAGCTGCTAGCTGACCGGGCATGGTGCTAGCAGTAGCAGCGATAGTTCCAGATCTATGCATGTGAGGCCGTTTGATCACCGAAAACAGGTCGGAAAAATCTTACACTGAGCTGAGCGTTGTGCTTGTCGTATAGGCCGTATGAGAGCTTCCGGTATTCAGGCAGTAGCCCGACCCATAAGCATTTTCACAGAGCTAGATCTATATCTTAGAAATGGCAGGGTGATTAAATGGGAAGTCATACGTAGTATATATGGGACCCAGACTAAATGCACAGATTCAGCCAGTTAACGTGAAGCATATCGAATTGATTGCTTGCTCACTTCAGTCCACAAATCGACATTTGACACAGTAATGTCAGTGCATGGGTTTCCACTTGGGCAAATGACTCGGATTGGTGGCCTTTTTGTTCCATCAACTGTAGTGCCTTTCCAGTTCTAAAATCCCTCAGCACCAAGCCCTTCGTTTTTATACTAGTGAAATGTACCTCAAATACCAGGTTGTTATAGGTTACCCCATTACCAGCGGCAGTGGTTTCAGAGGACCAGTACGAATCCAAGTCCAGCATATAAGCATTGCCGTGACCGATGAAGTTCTTGAACGTGCAATCGGAAACAGTGCCATCTCCACCGTTGGATTTAATCATATACATCTGGTTCGATTGCCAGGTATAGATATTGTTGTATTCGACTTTGGAAATAGACGTGCCAGTGCCGAGAGATCCCATGGCGCAGCCGCCAGACCAGTTGCAGTAAATGTTTTCAACGAGGATATTGGATGCCGGACTCTGAATAAAATAATGCGGGTGAGAAATAATTTTGCTGCGAAGCTAAATGCAAAGTGACCAACCTTCACAGTCACGCACTCATCCTTGTTGGTGACTTCGACATCGTGAACCCAGATATTGGTACCCCAAATGTCGACACCATCCAATCCTCCTTCATTACCGCCCCGAATGAGTGTGTTGTAGATCTCACCGTTTGTACAGGTATCCAGGGTGATATGGTACGCTGGGGAGTCGACCAGAATGATATCATGGATGCTGAAATCCGTCACCTCGTACAGGCGAAGGATACGAGGACCGTATTCGCTGTTTTCGTGGAAAAGGTATCCGTAGCCTTGGAAGGCGCCTTGTGAAGTGCTGCTATAGAGTTCGAAATCGGTGGAATGCTCAACTAGAGATTAGTTGGCAAAAGTTATAACATGATTAAAATAGATAGACTTGCTGTAAATCATGTTGCCGCCAGTTGTACTAGTTGGAAGTCGTTTCACAAAACATTACTCTCTGAAAAGATTCATATATAACTTACACGCTCGTGTCCCGGTAAACGGTACCATCCCATTGCAGGGCCCAAGCATTGCCTCCACTTAAGGTGACCCATGTGGAGAGCAAATAACTTCCGGGTGGGATATAGACTGGTGTCGCCGTGAGCTTCACAATCAAGAGTTCATGTATGAGCCGTAAGATCATACCTGTTCCTCCGCTGATGCAAGCCTCGAAAGCCGAGGTCAATGCCGGTCCCAAATCAGTGGACTTGTCGTTTTTAGCGCCGTAGTTCAGGACATTGCAGACTTCATAAACTACGTTAGCTCGATCTTTTGAGAACGAAAGAAATTTCACCTTTAACAGTTGACTTCGCAGATCGACTAGTCAGCGGACCAACGCTACCAGAAAGCTGACCCAGCACAAGTGAGGGGAAGAGGAGAGAAGTCGCAATAGACCACAAGGTCATGAAGCGGACGCTCGCAAGCATGGTTATGTTCTTTTCTCCTAGGAACCATGAGCACTTGAACTATATGAACAAGATGATTCCATTATCCCGCTCCGCCACGGCACCGGGGAGGCCTCATCAGGAGGGCTCGTGATCATCTCCAGTCTTCGACTCTTTCCATCGTCGGTCCGGGACAAGCCAGTGGTGCCAATTGTTAGCCAGGTGCTCAGCTGGTGGTAGCAAACATAGCTGTTTACCGTCATAGATATAGCGAGAAAGGCTTGGCTTGGACTTGGCAAAAGAAGGTTTTATGTCTATGGGCAAGTTTTGGGAGGGGGGGGGGGAGGGGATATGCCAGGCCATGCCTCGGATCAGCAAATTCGGCAATATATCTGTTCTTTCTTCGCACATTCCTCAAGTTCCTTAGTCTGATTTAAAAATCACAAGGTCTGGTCGCCAGACTGCAGTTGTGATATTTGAAATAAAATCGGACAATTCTCGTACATTCTCGATGCAGAGTTGTCAGAACTTCTTATCTCCCATGTGTGTGATTGCAACCAATGGCCCAGAATTCAGTTCAAAATCTGAGATAAATATCTCGCGTCCGCTTGGAATGTGATAGGCAGTCAAGATGACCACACCATCCGGATCGAGGTTGTTTATCAAATATTAGTATATGTACACTTTTCTATTCAGGCGTTTAGATAGACCAGTGGCAAAAGTTCTGCCTGGGTTTTGATGTTCACAGAGCCAGGCCGGGGGGAGCCGCCTCACAGGGCTATCAAGTTTGCGTGGTGAGTTGTTATCAATCGGTCCCTTGTTAAATGGAGTACAAATTTATGTGAAAAATAAACATAAATATTGAATATTGAATGATCTCGAGCTGCTTAACGTTAACCAGCCACATGTACTAGGGCGAAGAGACAGACTGGATAGCCAGGTATGGGTAGTGGTAAGATGGTAGGTAGCATTGGTCACATAAACATTTTGATCCTGGCGCACCTTCCTTGTGTCAGTGTGTGATGCTGGATGATAGAAAGGAGAGTTCGTTATAAAAAGACAAAGTTTCTAAAGCCTCCGACCTAAAAAGGCTAGATCAGAAGATTAGATACGAGTACTAATCTTATCTACTATCAGAAACAGAGATTCATTCTTTTGGTTGCAACAAAAGGCGATAGGCGGCCATGCTGTGAATCATTTTCTGTATCTTGCACCGGAAGTGCCCGTTTGAGGCCTTACAAATTGCCCACTATCATTGACTGCCTTCTTGACGTTCGTCATGGATATCGCTAGCGGCCAAGTTCCACCCACGCGTTCCCTTAACGTCACCGACTTCATACGCATCAGGGCTAGCACAGATGAGAACAAGACTACCATAACAGAGTGGCAAGGACAGGTCCTGTGAGTATCCTTTGGTTCATGAGAGCCACAGCGCAATCTGAGACCGTTTCTAGTTCATATACTCCTGGGCAAGCACCCAAACTCGTCTTCAAGGTAAAAGGCATGAATTCTACACGCGCGAAGAAGCTAGAAAATGGGGGTTATGACCTTTTGACTCGGGAGCTACAGCTCTACCTGGATCCAGTGACGGAGGATGTGCTCCACGTTTGGCATAATCCTTGGAGCAATAAGGACATGACAGGTATTGGATTCATCCTAATTGTGTCCATGCTTTTTGAATTTCCCCCGTCAGTCGTCCATGTTGCAAACAACCCTGTATACCAAACTTTCTCGGCCGCGACCGCACTCGAGGCACGCTCTTTACCCGGCAGAAATTACACCCTACAGATGTCGATACCCCTTTCATACCCAAACCCCTTGAATCCATCTGCGGATCAGAATTCGCCACTTTACCCTTACTCGGGGTCGCAGGCTCTATACAGTGCAATTGAGTCCTTTACTTTCACCTTCTCTGCCGACGCCTTTGACAAGGAAACAACATCGGTACCCTCAACGCAGGTATCCTGGACACGCGTCTCGCCCCTCTTACCATTCATGGCCACGCCTGATACCGGTGTCACATTATTGTTTGTCGCAAACGGTGCCAAAATTGAAGGCGATTGGCGCACTTTGAGTCCAGTTCTGCGAGATACCGTTGAAAATACGTTACCTCTATATAAGGAGGCACCGACGTCCAGGGATCGGCCTGGAGGAGGAGTTACAAGTTGGAATTATTTTGCTCGCCCCGAAGTGCTACAGGCCTATAAAGAGGGTGCCACCTTTCCGTTACCCGAATCACCTTCGTGAAGACTCTTAAAATTTCTGTTGTAACAATGGTATTGTACGTGTATCATGTACCGTTGAGAATATGTATGTACATGGAAAGGACAGTAACACTGATGTCCATTTGAATGAATCGTGTCAACCGAGGCAGATCTTACTTGGAAGCAATACCGCCGAACTTGAAATTTACTGCACCTGGGTTCAGATTTCCTTAGGACATCCAACGTCTATTTCACTTCCTCATGCTCGCGTGGCAATTGAGAAATAGTAGCCTTGCCATACCATACCATATAACCAGATATAGGTACGCCGTTGAAAGAAACAAAGTTGGTTTCAGCAACTTCGAATTCGAAGTGTGATGCGTCGACAAGTCTTGTCAACGCTCTACCAGTCGGCCATTTACATCAAAACACGAGCAGCTGAGAGCGAAAGAAAATAAACTGATTGCAACTTGTGCGTTCGAAGGCTTGACGTGACGTTGAAGGTGACGATTTCGACATTCGCCTCTGAGGACATTCGCGTTGGCATGACTTTAATGAACAAAAGGTAGACTCTATTCAGGTTACGACATGGATAACAGCGGCCGACAACAGTAAGTGTACAATACAATTCTTGAGTGCTCAAGTGGCCAGACTTCAACCGAACTACCTTGCAATACTATGGGGCGGCTGGTACTATACGTGCAATTAGTCAATATTTGGGGCGGTGGAAAAGAGGATTGATGTGGCAACAACTGAAAAATGCTGGTGCCCCCAACGAAAAGGATCTGGTAGGCGACATCGTTCCTGTTGACACAGTTGAAGCGGAGCGCGTGCAAACTATCGTTGATTTGACGTTCGCAGTCGAGAAGACCGGGTGTCGTCGCTGTAGCGACTGGCTCAAGGTCACGGTTGACCAGCACCCCGGGTATTATCCCTCCTTGTGGGAGAGACATCGAGGTCGGCGCCATATTAAGGCTGAGTGTGATTCATGTGGTGATGACCGTATGGACTGTAATATATTGACGCCTGGTAAGAGAGATTTCAGCTGTTACCTCAACACATCCCACCATACCGGTATTTCACCCGGCGCGAGCTGAATATGTTCTCAGGGCAGTTGGAGAGGGAGAAGGAGGATTGAACCTGACATACTAAAGGGTGCTCGTCGACTGCTGTCCTTGGTCAAACGCTCGAGACAGATGTAAATATCAGTATTGTTGTTCTTAGTAGGTATGGGCTTCATATGTTCAATTCTCTCCAAGATATTCTGCTTTCCGAGTATGCTTTCGTGATTTTCTGCGTATTAAATGCTTATACCCCTATACTGTTGTAAACATGTTCATTTGTTCGTGGCATCGTAGGACAGGCTGGAAGATGTATATCGAGTTAATCAATCAACGATGGAGGAATGTGGTCACTGACTGCGAGCGTGTGGTCGAAGCTGGTCGAAGCTGTAACTGCAGGGGAAATCATTTAGTAACGGATTCACACTACAGAAAGATTCATCGTACTCGTTCAAATCCCACTTTCGAAAATTTGTAAGCAGAGGTCGTCCGGGCTCTTGGTTCAGTACAAGCTTCGGTGAACACGTCGCCTAACAATAACTTGAAGAAGGGGGCGCTATTGTTTATTCCTTTATGTTTGGGCGGAAGAACAAAAAAGAGTTTCTTGTCGTAGCAGGACTATAGTCGCTCGAAATAAAACAGAATAAAATCCCGTAGACCACCAATCCCTTCGCCAGGCAACAGGTAGGCATTACCCCCACAGAATGTTGCGATAGGCAGGTGACACAGACGTCCACAATCGGGGTTTTGGCATGCACAATGGAAGCAAACTCCCACCAACACGTGGGGGCCAGAACATAACCTGGACCACACAACTTGGCCCTCTTGAAATCCCCTAGTTTCTCTGCCACTCATTTATTGGTCCCCAGGATCCAATGGTTACAACAAGGAAAGCGACTGCGGCGGCCAAAATTTCTACAACGAAGCGCAAAGTCACGGCCAGGACTTCCGCCAAGGCCAACATCACCAAGAGCAAGGACATAATACCCAAAAATTCCCCGAAGGCCAGCATCGCTGGGGGCAAATACAAGAAGCCAGAAGAACGCCGTGGGATCCTTGAGAAGGATAAATGGGCACTCGAGGTCCAAGAGCACAAAGTATACTGTCGCGGGTGCGACAAATGGCTCAAGCTAGACCCTAGGGTAATGTACGAACTCTCTTTGTGGCAGAAGCATTGCACGAGGTGCCCTGGCATCATTGAAACCATCCCCAAGGTGAGGCATCCTCATTAAGCATGATGAGAGATGTGCTGACGTACAGCTATCTTATTCAGACGATGGGAAAAGCAAACGAGCACGCTTGCGGTGCCGAAAAGTATAATCTCATTCAGACGAGGGAGAGAACCCAGGCCATTCCAAACAAGCACGCTAATCCTAGAGGCGAGATCATTCTCGATACCAATGGTCGCGACACAAGCGCCTCTAGCAAAGGTGGTCGTCGCCCTGAAACGCCGAAATTCGTGGCCAAGACAAGCAGCATGAATTTTCAGCTTCAAGAAATTAGGACTTCCTATTCTCTTTCCCTCACTGGAGGTTTCCTTCCTTCGGCGACAATGGGCCCAGTGTTTGGAATCGAACCCCGCACTCCATCGCAGTATGCGATTGAGTCGGACCAGGACAGCGGGCTCGTGCCACCACTCCCTCTGTTATGGGCAGTGCTGAGAGGCTTGGACTACGATGTCTCAGACAAATCTGCGGTGGACAAACGGGCAGGAGCAGCGTATATGAACCCTTTTGGTCGTAACTGTCCAGGGCGCCTGGGCGCCACGAGCGATCCTCGAAAGAGGTTGGATCTGGATCGGCGCAGCCCGAGGCGTCAATCCATTTTGACCGGTCCTGCTATTCAGAGAGATCTTCATATAGAGCGCATTGGAGATATCGAGGACGATTATTTTACGAAGGGGGTGTTTGAACCTGGTAAGCATCTTTGTTAAAACTACTTGGGAAGCAGGATATTGATCAATAAACTCACATTCTCCGCCAGATGGGTACTCCTCCTCGACATCGAGGCCTCGCTACCGATTCTCTACTCAGTATGAGTTGGACCGATACGCGCGTGGCTCTCGGTAGCATGTACTAGCTGGGCACTCAAGGGACAGCCGTCCTCAAAGGATCTTATGTGTTCTCGGATTCGTGAATATGCTGCCACCAAATACAGACGCTACCTATGGGTGTCCGAAGGAGATGAAAATGAGCTCCGTTTGTTCGCTTTTTGTTAGCGTCTGTGCTTTCTTGTGTGTATGTTGTGTATATGATTTCGTTAAAAATACATCTAGTGTGTATAATCATTAACGTTAGCTTTCGAGTTAGGAAGGCATACCCATACAAGTTAGAGAAGAACCACGGGCCTGCATAGGAATGAGAGCAGCGAGAGTTGGCTTGAGCACACCGCCATTTTCAAGATGCTTTACGTAAGCATACCTCTTGAGACCGGCTTTCAACCACTGCACTGGCAGTTCACTGAATCTGAATTCATTTCCACCGGTTTATGTAAATCGTCTATTGGCACTGGAATTGCTAGCCATCTCTGCCAGCTTTTCTACCGTGCTGAATTGGGGAACTCTTGCAGCATTGGAACTCAGCCAATTTAAAGCCTGGATACAGCCAACAGCAGCCATAAGTCCGAGCTAGTATATTAGCGCTAGCTTGGGTAAATGTATCTCTTTCCTGATTTTCAGGTCAAACCATGACATCCGAAATGTCTCGACTCGTCGACGTCGGAGCATATGGTCAGAATGAAGCAAATTATCTTCGTCTTGGAACCTGCAACAAGTTCAAACCTTACGTTCAAACTTCTTGAATGTATAGGATTACTTACTCCAAAATGTGCAGGTGGAATTTTGATTAATACAGCATAGTTTGATACTGTTGTAGGTTGAGTTTTGAAGAGGTGTAACTTGAATGGACTTAACCTCTCTGCTCTTTGAGCTCTCCGATAGGATATTGTTGTACTCTTCCTTCTTCAGCTCAAGATAACGATTTCTCATTGGAGAGTCATCAGGGACAGATCATCTCTTTGTTCTGTGCTCTCTTTCGAGATGTAGGCTCGGGTATGCCCGCTTCTTCTTTTCCTGTCAGTGTTTGATTCATATATGGCCAATATTATCACAGAGCAGGTTGGCCGTCAAGAGGGTTTGATAGGTGGTATGTTATAAATGCGTAACAAATATAATGATCTTCAAGAAATCATGGGGAACTACAATTCAAACGAGGTACCCTTGTTCTGGTACTGATGCTTGGTCCTAGATCGAAGCGTCACTTTCAAGACAAGACAAGAAGGACAAGACAGAGACCGGCGGCGGTCCGCGCACGAAGAGCCTGTGTCCACGCTATAAACGCGTAGATTTATTCATGCAGATACTGCAGAAGTTCTCAGTGTATTAAGAAGCTGAACGACGCCCAGACTTGATCGAAAATCATGTTGATGTGGAAGCATTTAGCAAGCTGCCGTGATTTGACTTCATCTTCATCGCCTTTATACTATGGATGGAAATGAGAGCGAGGAGGCTGTGGGCGTAGATTTAGATACACGAGTTCTATTTTTGAGGGACTCTGTCTGGTGGTGATCCAACCTGTCGACGAGACCAGGCTTCACTCTTATCACGGTCTGGGGGATCGATGCGAGCACGGGCGTGCTGGGGTAAGCGAAGTTGACGAGCAATTCGACCCAGAGTGTCGATGTTACTGACGTTTCGCCCCACCAGAGTTTGTTGATCGGGACTATGGTTGATCTTGGAGGAGATGAGAGCGCATGTAAGGTTCACGACGCGATCGCCAAGGAACTCAAGGACGTCGTTGTTGCCTGGTGCATATTTCTGCGAATTGAGAACAGGCTGGAGGTCACTGGAAGGAAGCGATGCCAAGGGTAAAGGTGCTTCAGCAGCAGGCGAGCTGGAATATTTTGCCAGCAACGTTCGCCGTTTCTGCGAGGAAAGCGACGGCATGAGGTTGACCCGTGGACAGCAAACTTTCAACTTTTCCACCAAGTAGCCGTAATCTAGCGGACGCAAATCATTTGATCACCGACTCTAACTGACTAACTATTTATTTACCTCTTCCATGTATCTTGACCATAAAACTTCTAAAGACATCTCGTCTTAAACCCACATGAGAATTGTCTTCCTGCCCATTCTCATCGACGATAATCCCCTCCTCCGGTATGGTGTCGATCAACTTGTTGAGCTGCTCATACACCTGCAGTTCATGACCAGCATAGAATTTTCGCAATCCTACCGCCTCGTACACCTCTTTGATACGGGCTTCACAAAGTCCACCTGCTACGTGGTCCGTTTCCTCGGCTTTGACGTCCTCTTCGCTACCTATCACACCAGCCTCGATGTCACCTTTACGCCCGTAATTCCTTTCCAGGACAGCCCGTTGCTCAGGTGTGCTGAGCTTCATCGCTGTGTTAATGCACCACGAGCATTTATTATCAACGATGTCAGTGCCAACTTTGCCAAGGATCTCTGGCGGGGCAGAAAAGTCGAGGAAGTCATCTTGGATTTGGAAGTATTCACCAAGAGGGATGAATATCGAGAGCGCGACATCGAATGGCCGAATTGTCTTCATCGTAGCCTCGTCCACCAGGCGAATATTGTAGCTTTCCGGAATGTGGCACATGTACATAGCGGCTGCTACCGGGAGGTGGAAGGAGTAATACGCGGTTTTGAATTGAACGATGGTTTTGTATCTAGCCGCCAGCACCACATGAGTGAATCTGACAATGTGGGGAGAATAAGTGAATGACTAACCGGTCGAGAGAGAAACGATTCAAGTCCACAACATCTTGTGGGGCAGTGATCATATCGATGAGCTGCCCCATCTCCGTTTTGAACGCCATGTCATTGAACAGCTCGATGAGGTCCACGTAGTAAGATTCTTTGCGGAAGTGATTCTTCAGGAGCTGGAAGATGGCTGACTTGAGCATCGGCGCGTCATTGACGGCGACAAGTCCTATAGGTGGGCACTTGACGCCAGTGGTTACGAGAGCAGGGTTGGGGGCGCGATACCAGCAGGGCTGCCCGCGGCGCGTAATGGACCCATCCATAAGGTCATCAGCGACAAGGAAGTAGGCTTGCAGCTATATTCAATTGGAGATTCTTTAGAAAAATGTTATGGTCACGTGGATAAATCAACAGGTACCAGCTCAACAGACCAGCCCAACACCGCTGCTTTGGTATATTCGTCCCCAGTCAGAGTTCGGCCCTTCAGGATCTCGACGGTATCAACGACTGAAAGGCCACGATTGAGCTTCCCGCCTTGTACATTGTATTCTAAACTCTAATGGCATTCAGGATAATATGAGTGGTACTGCGACAGATGCGACAGAGGAACTAGTAGATACTTACGAGGCGATACCAGTCAACGACATCGGAGGGAAAACCTTCGTTGGTCAAATGCGCTACGAGTTCATCTCGAACAAGAAAAAAAGCACTTTCAAACCGTGCTCGACGGACAGCTTTTGTCACTGTCATCGTTGTGGAAGACCTAGGGTGAGACTGCGACTATATCTCGACAGTCATTCGTCTCAGAGATCTTTGTAGAATAAGGTGGCTGGCCCGGCGTAAAGGATACGGATCTTCTTCGTTTCAGACCAGCGTAAATTCACAATAATTGACGATTCTGATAGTCGGAGTATGACATGGGGCAGACCTATTTTTTGTAGAGAAGCGAAATGTGCAGTGAAGAGAAGACTCGATTCAGGGTAACGAGGAGTGCAAAAAGGACGGATGAACAGCAGCAGTTTCTTTCTTAGAGGTCTTCATTTTCGATCTGGGCACGAGATTTGGCAAGTGGCTTGCGGGCTTTCCGGGTGGGGCGTCGAGGTACTGGGGGAGTCCAACCCTCTGGAGCTTCCGGAAAATCAAGAATACTGTGGAGCGGTGATGATAAATCGACATTCAGCCTTTCTTTAACGTTCCAGCTATACTTGATCCTGTGCGCAGCTGGATTTCAAAATCTTCAGCAAGGTCAAACTATAACTCACATATGGAACAAACCTAAGTCTTCGATGATTTCTTTTTCGCCTGTTTCGTAAAGTTTTTCCAGGCGGGATTTAACGGAGTTGAGTATCCTATTACAAAATAGTTATACAGGTAGTACAATTTATGAATAACGATAAGACACACTTCAGATCACCGACATCAGGATTACCAGATGAACTCAAAGAATCCAAAACGGCGCGCCAGTCCATGGGCTGAACACGATTCTGCTGACTGTACGGTCTGTTGGGAGTGTGCGCTACCAGCAGTGCCAAAATCGTGGAAAGGCAGTTGGAGGCGGTGTGTATCAAGTGAGGAATATAGGACGCTTCGCCATCAATGTCCTCGGGATCGACGTTATCCTGATTTTCGTCTGTGCCACCTTCTTCATCAAGCAGTGGAGGTGGAAGCCGAGGGTGACTTTTTAACGCATGACCTGCAAGATGTCCAATTTCGTCCTCGAAGCTCCACTCAGGTACGTGCATGTCCTCAAGAAGCAAAGGCCAGCGTGTCCAGGTGTCGCGTCTTCGCTGAGGTGGAGAAGTAGAGTCTCTCTTGCGCTTCCTCGTGCGAGCAGGCGAAGTTTCTTCTGCTAGAGAACTTGACCTATCGTCTCGTGACGGCGAGGGTTCGCGCGAGGCACAAACAGAGCTCGTAGGAGGAATGGTGTGCGCCGTTGGATCTGTATCATACTCGGATTCATGCCTTAAATTTTCTTCCTTCCGCTGGTCGTCCTCAGTATCGTCGTCTTCGTTTACGTCCCTACCAACGTCTTCATGGCGATCCCAAACAGCCTTAGTGAGATGGGAAGTCACATCAAGTGTGTTGCTTGCACGTAGAGCACGAATAAGAGATGCATACTCTGTAAACTCTGAATGCAGAGCAGCAGGGATGAGCTTGCGTTTGCCCATAGCAGAGTTCGAACACAGAGACCCTGAGAGAACTTTTTAACGTAATGAGCAACAGCCGAGACATTTTCGCAGATGGGAAAGTATGACTAAGAACTGTATAGCACCTCGGATACCAAGCACTCCTCGAGATTTCACGCTCTCCAGTTCCACTCACTATCGAACAAGTATGTCATTTATTTTTCAATCAGCTCCTTGACGCTAATCTTATCTACAGCATGAGAGAAAAGTGGAAGAAAAAGAGGTCCCGCAGGCTCAGGCGCAAGCGCAGAAAGATGAGAGCTCGTTCCAGTGCGTATCTTTCTTCTTGTTTACCTTGCACAGATACTGATTTTACGCTTCAGAGTAAACGATCCAACGTGTGCTGGCTTGGGCAAACCTCGGTAATGCCGCCTTTAATCGCGTGTGATCCATTGGTAGCGTAGGGACGCGCGCTACCACTCATTCTCTCGTACGACGTCATTCCGCGACTTGTCGCATCGCCATCGCTCAGCAGCTCACTTTTTGAGATGTTTCCAACTCTGGCGTCCTTAATATTGGTCAGGGTTGTATTGGGTCTATAAAATGTCTTGACGAATAAAACAAGAACTTGAAAACGCCAATCATGTGTGATTTTTTCTTGAATTCCTACAGTATAACGTTAGCTTGAGGAGCTGTTTTGATACAGTGATTCATGCGGATGGTGTGTGGGACGATGTTGAAGAGCTGTAGGTCCGCACCAACGGCGAACACTAATGGCATAGAAGGTTTCATACTCCACTAGCTTGTACCACATAGACTCGGGGGTCCACGCAAAACAACTTCCGAGTTCCCGACTGGGAGGAAGCGCATTCTAGTCATCAACGGTCAAATATCGTAGTCTAAGTTCTCTGCCAGGATTGTTGTATGCAGCACGGGATCTCTAGCTTTCAAACGACCCTTGGAGTGAGCTGCAATCACATGAGTAAATCCTGGTCTATTTCGTTTTATGCTTTATTGGTCTGTCGGAGCGCAGTCCAGTGGTATGTATGTGTTCTCAAATAATCTCAATGTTCAACGGCAGAACAAATTTGGCCCCACAGAAATCGATGCTCCTTGCTCCTTGACCTTTTTTTCCTCGTATTACAGGCCCCAATTCGCATTGAATTTTAATGCCCACAAAACGGAAGCATCCTATCGACATCCCTAATGGAATGGTTAGCTCTTATTGACGTTAGAATCGATGCGCTCTTGACCAGAATATTTGACAATCCCATCATTTCTCAAGAGCCGCTAGACATTGGACCCAGAGGGTTCTCAGAATGAGGTAGAGCCAACCGTATCGAACGAGGTATGATTATTGTCAATGAACCAATGACATTCGAGCCTGTAGTTATTCAAATGGCCGGGAGCCCCTGCCGACTCCATTATCGTTATCGTTGAAAGGCGCCAAAAACCCCTTGACGGCAGGTGATGCCTATGGAGACTTAGATAAAAAGCCAAGCTTGCATCCAATGAGAGTAGCTGGGTCCAATAGACCCCCCCCGCCCCCACCCCCCCCCCCCCCCCCCCTCGCTTGCGGTCCCCGGCGTGGCGGCCCGCGGGGGGGTCGGCCGGCGGGAGGGAACACCCGGAG
>JABAJU010000152.1:0-49969 GCA_018220975.1 Tephrocybe sp. 9980TJB
CCATTTACGGCCTTAAACAGGCAGGCCACGAATGGAACAAGGTTCTGGATGCTCTATTCCATGAACTAGGTTTCACGTGCCTCATTGCAGACCAGTGCATTTACATCAGAGGCAAAAATGAAACTTTCACCATTGTAGCTGTCCATGTCAATGACATGTCAATCTTTGCTCGCACTGACGACATCATCAAGACTGTCAAAAGTCAAATCAAATCACGATCCAACATCACTGATTTAGGACAGGCACAACAAATTGTTGGTATCACCATCACTCACTCAAACGATGGCACTATCAAACTATCCCAATGACCCTATCTCGAAAAAATCATTGAACGCATGGGACTTGAACACTCAAACCAGTATACACACTGTTGGACCACAACGTCAAGCTCAGGCAACTCACTAATGACGATCCACATCACAATGATATTCAGAGTCAATACCTGGCCACCATAACATGTTTTTTGCTACCTCAAAGGGACCCTTGATCTCGGCATCACCTACACTCACTCCACACTCGACAAACAGAAAATCATTTGTGTTTTCTCAGATTCTGATTGGGGAAACAGCCCGGACGACCGACGATCAATTTCTGGCTATGTCACTATCATTTCTGGAGGTCCCGCCACCTGGAGCGCAAAGAAACAACCCACTGTTGTTGTGCTCTCATCCATGAAAGCCGAATACATGGCTCTATGCCACGCTAGCCGAGAAATTATTTGGTTACGATCCCTTATTTCTGAATTAGGCTTCCCTATTGACACACCATTTGATCTCATCACCGACAACAATTCCGCCATCCTATTCGCTAGCAACGTCGTTTTTCATGCATGCAGTAAGCACATCGACATATGGCATCATTTTGTATGCAAATGTTTGGCCTCAAACGAGGTCACGATCTTTCACTGCGCATCAGATGACAATCAAGCCGACATACTCGCGAAGGCGCTGCCATGACCTGACTTCAAAAACAAGTCCAACTACTTGGCATGACTTCAGCTTGAGGGGGAGAGTTGGAAATGGACTCAGCAATCCGAATAATCTGCCCAGCAACGTTGGTCGGTCATGCGCCGCCCCGTTATTAATAGATACAGCCCTACAGACATTACTTAGACAATATGAAATAGTTTACTCATTCTATGCATAGCCTCATCCTCAGTACTATATTTAAAGCAACGTTTGTATTCTGTATTATACAGTAATTTTACAATTGTCTGCTCAACTTCTTTCCTCATATTACATCCTCCACAATCACTTCCAACTTTCCTCTCTTGTACTACAGGCTTCTACCCTTTATTCTGCACCTCTTTCATTGCTTTAAAGCTCCTCCATCTAATCTAATCCAGCTCCAAAGATCTCTGGAGTTTTTTCATTTGAGTTGCCTCTTTTGTAGTTATCTCTTTTTTATTGATTCTGTGGTGGCTGAAGGTACTATACAGATGTTTCCATGCTTTCAGCATCACAGAATGTTCACTCTGGCAGTTAGAAATCTCCAGACTTGTTCTCTTTGGATTTCCTTCTGCCAGGTGAGTAGTATAGGTTGTTTTCATTATATATTTCTCTAATATACTTTGGATTCTCTTCTGCCAATTGTGTGACGTTCCACAGCCCTCAGACATTGCTCTTACATTGCCCTTACAAATGGGCTCACTTAGCTTCTATATGGCCCCACCCAGTTTCTATATGGACCTGCCCAGAGAACTCTGGGTGCCTTTACCACCCTCATGAGCTCATCCCCTTAATAGGAGGGTTTTCCCACAGGGGGGATTCTCCTTACAAAAGGAGAGGTGGGACTACCTGAAATAGATCTGTGGGACTAGCTTGAAGCTCCTCAGATCCTTGGACAACGTCGGAAGATAGAGCTAAGTAGAGCTTGCAAGTATTTCAAGGTTCCTAACCTGAAAGGTGTGGAATACAAGGAAGGACTCATAAGTCCAGAGCTGGGAAGGCAGTAAGCACCACCCACAAATGTGGGTGCAAGAGAAACTTGAGAGATCAACTGGTCCACTGAGGACCAAATCAGCACATATCTCTAGAAGAGAAAGAAAACAAACATTCTGACTACAGATTAGCCCCCTCCAAGCCCCGCCATACCCTCGAACCACCTAACCACCCCCGCCACCTTCCTCACTGCCGCATCGCTTTCACCCAGCCGCAAATCCGGCCTCAGGCGGTTATCTTCATGTGTATACGGCATCGTGCGGTAACATATCTCCATTTTCGACTTGAGGTGCGGAGATGCGGTGAGTAAGGGTGAGGTTGAGGGGTCCCATGTTGCTGTTACACCTGAGTACGGTCGGGTTGGCGCGAATTAGGACACTATATGATACTGATGGGTTTGTGGGAAACGTACTTTCGATGAATAGGATGTCACCGCGTTTCACAGCCCCACCCCACTCATCTGCAACCTCCCTCCACGCAGTAAGTTTACATACCGCACCATCTTCATCCCCCAATATCATCTCAAGCACAGACACCTCCTTACCCGCGTCTGGTCCCTTCTTTATCCTAATTGTGTTAGGCCCATCTGTTTCCAGCACCGCGAGCAACAGATTGTTAATCTTGCGAGAGCCCCGAGGGCTCGATGTGGTTAAGGACGTCAGTGACGTCAGCGCGTGAAGACTGAAATTAAAATTTGGGAAGTTTGCGATGGAGGAGGTGTCGGAGTAGTTGTACGACTGCGTTTCCTGTGTCTCGAACTGAGTGGTGTACATTGATGTTGTATGTGTACGGGATTTCGAAATGTCTAGGAGGAAAGAAGGGGCGGATTCATTATGATGGGCACCTGTCTGATCTGCTGTGAGTGCCCAGCTAATCATGGTCGTGCGCTCTCCTACGTTTATGAAATGTCGTCAGCGAGATACTTTTAACGCACCTCGAAAAGACGCACCTGGGCCTTCTGCATTACTACCGTCTGCATTTTCATCGAAATCATCATAACCCTGTCTAGATTTCTCATCAAAAATAACATTCGCGTAGATGCGAGAGATACGTCGACTTGCTGCTTCCAGCGTCGCTGGAGGTAAGATGATTGACTGGGATGCAACGATGGTTCGTCTACGCTCGAGTGCCTGTTTGGATTCTTTAGATTCATTGGAAGATATCGTTTGCCATTGATATGAGCTTGGATCTTTGTCTAAATCTGACAAGGTGGGTGCCCCTAAGAAGACTCTGTACATGATTCAGAATTAGTCGGAATTACGTGCATGGGGTCAACAGGAAATACGGGTGTCACATGTCATGCCTTGATGTGACCTTGAACATCTTTTAGTTTTGATTCCATTCCATTCTTATACTGGCACTACAACTTCAATTGCATTCCCGCGCGTATAAGCTACGATGTATTGTATCATCAATGTCAGCGACCATGATTCGAATGCAGATTGTTACGAATTTGTTTGCTAAGCGTGTTCTTAATCCGAGTCGTCCTCTCATGGACTAGTCTCGCATCCAACTCTGACTCTTCCGACGACCTTCTGATCCTTATCTTCCAGGTATGCCTGGACTAACCCTCAGGCCTTCGTGTGGTACTTCAAGGAACGTACAGCTGGTTCTAGCTCTTCTAATGGTGTAGTCTAGTTCAAAGATGCGGAACCAACGCTCTTTTTCTGATGCATTCTACTTGATGCAAGGACGAGGAATCGAGGAAGGCGGAGATGGTAAAGTATGGCAAACTATCTCGATTATAAAATCGTGTATCCTGATCGGAATCTACTACCAACTCCCAGCTGATTACTACAATGATCTTGAACGCATTCATTGTACGTTCTCGACCTTCATCATGATTTCAAGCTCAGTCCACATACTAACGCGAACACAAGCAGGCTTCCCATTCTCTTCCATGGGTGGTGTCTCTACCGTGCACAGCACTAGCGGCAGCGCGCATCTCTACTTCCAGGAATCCTCAGGAAGCAACGCCGGATGCATTACTGAGTATTCGATCGACGGCCCATTTGATATCGGCCACGTCGTTGCGACAGGCCGGGTTCCATGGCTCATGGTTCCTACCAATGAAGTCGTACTGGGCTCGCCTATCGCCGCCTAGTGCTACTAACTATCAGGAGGTATATGTGCCTTCCTCGCAATTGGTAGTCCGAACTCAGGCTGACCCAGATACACATCTTTTTCGTATCACCAAGCGGAATCCTCAGTGAATATTACTGGGACCCCATCCATGATTGGACTGGTGGAGCCCACTGCGGAGCCGTTTGCGTCACTAGTTTGGGCATCCAGGTCCAATTGGGCACTGTTTCCCCTATGACCAACCAGGATGCAAACCACGGGTTCCTTACTGTGACATTTGTCGATAGGAAAACCCCGGACACGCTGACGCAGGCGATTAAGAGGAAGGGGGTATGGAACACGAAACTTTCGACACTTCGTGGCCTTTGATCTGTGATGAGATATGCAGTTCTGAGCTGTTCCCTTCAGATAGAGTTATGTATTCTGACAGCCGTTGTGCTAAAAAGCCAACGCTGCCACCGCCGGTCGCCTTCCTGTCGTAGTTCTTCCTTCCTTTCTACACTGCCGATTGTTTAAGCGCCGTGCACTTTCTGTATTGAGATCGTAGCGCTTGCGTTCGAATACAATTATTCGGTGTGTGAAGGTCCTTCTTGAGCACTACAACGTTCCCTAAGTTAGAACTGCAGCTTTTTTTCGCCTTGAATCAATGGACCACTGCTTTGAACACTTTGTAGGATACGCTAAACAAATCCTGTAGAAACTACTTCGTGAGCAGCACTCCCTAATGGCAGTGGACAACGGTTTAATGACTGGGGGCGTCATTCTCCACGATGTGTCACATCACGGCAATTTTGAGTCACGCGTTTCGCGTTTGAGGGATTCCTCTTCCTCTCTTTCAAATTTTTGACTTGACTCAACTCATATATTTATGTCGACAAAAGTTAAACTACGTGATTGAAACAGTAGGTGTTTGACTATCATACCAGATCGTGGTATCGATGACGCCAACGTATAAAGCTCCGCGATGCGATTGGTGAGAGGATAAGCTAAGCTCAGGAAGCATTTATTTCATTCCAGGAGCAAGTCTATCAATGATCCATATCGCGAACCTCGAGGCATTCAAGGCAAATACCGGAAAATTTTGTAGTTGACCACTCTCACCGTCTCTGTAATCTTTGAACAGAAGAACATCATATACATGTATTTTCTCTACTTTGTACCTGCAAGAATGCTACCCACAGTCACCAAGGTCCAAGGTACTTATAAAACTGAACGTGTGTGCACATGAAGCTAAATCTTATCTAAATGAGATCGACTGCATAAACACGTGTTGTACATGCTCACGGCAGTTGCCGCTTCCTGCCAGGAACGAACGGACCGTGGCTCAAAAAGTCTCCGAATTACACAAGGGGAATTACTTACGCTACAGGGCTCTCCCTGTCCAACCTGACAAGTCCTGCGCCGCAACCCGCACGGCCAATTTGTTCCCCCATGAACGCGAACGCAGCCCCCTCCGCAAACGCTAACGCAGGCGTAATCGCCAATGATGCCGAAACAACCGCTCATGATCGGGAGATCGACTCTGATGACACTGACAAGGAAACTGTGGAGCCCAACGTCATCGACCAAGGCAGCTCTATAGCTATAGCTACTACTACAACACATGAGGTGCATCCATTATTACTGTCCTAAAATCCGTCCATCCTGCTGACTCGAACCCAGACCCCAATGACCATCGTTGCTGACCGCGACCCTCTTTTCCACTCCCCGTCTGACATTGTCGGCACTCCCTTCACCACAGAGTCCCGCTTCGAGTACCCCTTTCCAAAATCCGGCGATCCCTCATCAGCGATGGTCCTTTCCTCCTCCTTCCCATCTATCGCCCCTGTTGTACCCATAGCCGCTGATTCAGTCTCAGTACACCCCTTGAACGGCCTCTCCTCCGCACCCGCCAGCATCGCATCATTTCCACCAATTTTCATTCCTGCTAATTTCCCACCGTACACCTTGACACACCCCAAAATGCGCGCGACGCCCCCGCCTGTGCCGCCGAGTCTGGCGAAGAAAAGGCAGCGGTGGTCTTTAGCGTTACCGATACTCAGGAGACGGAATAGTCAACCTAATGAAGCGGCTTCACCGGTTGCGGAGTCGAAAGATTTGCGCAGTGCGTCTACGCCACCCGCTGACTCCCAGGCTTAGTCCTAGTTGATCGTATGCATGCATCATGATAAAACTTCCCATGCATCATGTATCCATCCTGATTCCTTGACATCATTACCACTGATGGAATACGATAACACCCCCAATCCAATCCAATGGAACTTAATACCACACGCTAACTAACAAGGTTTATACCGCGCCACGGCCCACATTCTATCATTGTACTCACGTTTCTTGCATGGACCCTGGACTGACTCCGGATTCAGATATCCATATACGGCTTCGAATTCAATTCTGTACACGTATCGATTTACTTGGTGTTATGCGTTATCAGTTCGATCTTCTATTCATGGACCTTGATGCTATGTACACCGGCCTTTGCATCCCTCGTTGTTATGTGTATATATATATGCATGCGTAAAAGCAGCATCCCTCCTTCCATCATCAGTTAGTTCTTCAGGCCTTTTTGTTCGGTTTATCTTCCTTTTGCTTATACTTAAATTACTACGTATGCACTTCAGTACTTTCATAGGAACTTGACGTATTATGCCAATACGAAGCGTCATACTCATAATATTGACAGTCTGTTGAGTCATGTGGCGGATATATATTCAAACGACGCCACAGTTGGGACGCTCTTCATCTCATACTATGCGTTATTTAATATGCTTTGTATTTTCTGACACAGCCTTGACTAAGAGTCATCGTCACAATCCAATCTACTAAGCAAAGATCTCCTCTCCTCTCAACTTGTTTCCTTGTTTCAGGTTACTGAGGAATTCAGAGTTTCGCGTTCTATTTACATGCGCAGCTATAACATCTACGTATATACTTGACAGAATACATGATTTGTCGAGAGTCCATTCTATGTACAAACGCATCAGTATAATATGGGAATGAAATGTGGGATTCGGTGGGAGGAATGAAAATGGTAGGGTCCTGTGTTCGTAAAGCCAAACCTAAGTAAACGCAAATGATCAAATAAAGAGAAGCCAGTCGCCGGTCAGTCGGCCGACTAGTCAGTCAGTAACAGGTCGTATCAAAATCGTTCAAGGGTCATGCATCCTTCATCCGTGCGCTCAGCGAGCCATGCCGTCGGGGCTCAGAGCAAATTTTCCACATCCGCCTTCTTCTTCTTTTGGCGCATATCCTCACGCGAGTTCCGCTCAATCACCTTGATGACTTCCTTATCCCAATCCGTCTGGAAGCAAAGTATGACGGTTGTGACGCCGATAATCGTGATGGCGAGCGTTAGACCTGTCCATAGCCCAGGAAGCCCAAGGCCCCAGTTGAATGCGAGCCATAATCCCAATGGGAGACCTACAATATACATTGAATCAGAGATTCTCTATATATTTATTCGGAGGAAAGGTATCTTACCGGCGATGAAATATGCACTGCGGGAGGCGTAATTCAATACTAAACCTGCTGATGATGTATTGCATTGAGATCTCACCTGAGGTTGATCACAGCCCCGAGCAACTAATACAGAGAAAGACCCTCAGTTCTTGCTCAAAGGAGTAAGATCAAGAGAATACGAACCTGCTTGCCCCGTACCCTCAAGAACCCACAACACATAGCCTGCAACCCGTCAACAAACTGGTACAGCGCGATAAAGGGAATGACAGTCGACACGAGCTCAACGACGGCTTGGAAGAAACGAAGCTTGTCAGCTTGTCCTAACTTGAAAGTTGGGCGCAACTCACCCGGATCGTCGTTGAACAGCCTAGGCAACGTATGTCTGCCCATGATTAAACCGAAGCTAGAAATCACTTGAATTTAATGGGTGCATATCAGAAAGATGAACGTCATACGTACCTTGTCACGCCTGCAGAGATAATCGCGATAACCAGTCCAGCCCTGCTAGCAACCCGAGCCCTTTCTGCATTTTTCTCACCCAGGAGATTTCCTATCCTGTTCCACAACGGAATCTATGTCAGAAAACTGTGCAACGCGTTGTAGCCTGAGAGAGCTCCACACTGGCACATACCGAATAGTCGCTGCATTAGAGTTGGAGAAATGGAGTTGGAACGTTATGGTCGATGTTGTCATCAGAATCGACTGACACGCGAGAGACGCGGGCCCCATGCTAAAGAGGTGGGCCAGTCAAAAAAAAGAGTCGTCAAGTATGTATGAGAGGCATTCAGACTTACTACGACGTCGATAGAGCCGCAAACTCCCACGCCCACCATTGGGACGTCACCTGCGCTGTAAACACCCAATCCTTAAAAAAATAGCGGATGACGAATAGTTACGGTCGATCTTACCTACGCCAGACAACCCCAGCCGCACTAGGATACCCAAGTCGCTGAACATCTTCATAGAAAGGGGGTGCCAAGCCGTCCGCGGGATGAGGTATCGCCCGTGGACGTATGAAGCGATGGCGATGAGGTAGAAGGAGATCATTGTAGCGATAGGGGCGCCGACGAAGCCTAGCCTGATGGGTTCGGGTCCCCAGACTGTAAGCCGGCAAGGAGTAGATATGATAAGAAGTGGAGTAGTAGGTGTGCTGGTCAGTCAAATGCTTCACTAATTATTGGGATTTGGGAGGAGTCTTACCCAGAGCGAAGTTGCCTAGGATGTTGATCGGGGCGACGAAGGCGATAATCTTTGTCTGTACCGAGAATAGCCCTGCAGTAAGGAAGAGGGCATCAACCTTGAGAGTCAATACTTGTACATAAACCACTCATCGTTGGACTTACGTTGCGACTGGAAGTAACGGCTGCGTAACACGTTCAGGGCACTTGCAATACGAGAAGGCGAGAAGCATTGCTCACCGCGCGATGATGTTCCATGCCGAAGCTTAGTAAGGGAAATAAATATTACTTGGGCTGTGCGCTTCCTGGTTGAGCATAGAATACGTACCTGGCAAAGCCACTGACATCACACGCAAATATGACGCTGCTAATCGGGAAACCTCAGGATCTTGTTTAAGCGCCAGGAATATATGTTCTGCGTGGTTCCAAATGAAGCATATAGGCTAGCAGATGGCAGCATCAGCAGACGTATCGCCATAGAGTGGAGTTGACGCACAATGAGCGCACAAGCCATTACAACAGCTAGATATGGAGAATAGGATATGGCAGTGAGTCCGGACCGGTGCGGCTGAAAATTGAACAGAGAGATATATGCTTACCCATGCGCTGTGTCCACAATCCAACAAGCTGCGGTTGCGGAGACGTAAAAGCCGCTGGAAGGATGGTCTCGAGCCCACTCGCGAGTCCGTGGAGCATGCTGAACCCAGTGACGCCCGCGGTCATCATGCCCAAGGTGGCTGCAGCGAGAGCAGTCGTTGAGAGGTGGCCAATGGAGATGATGTTGACGACGACCATGCTGTACTCGAGTAACTGTGATCTGCAAAAGAGTATAAGTATCGCATGTCGGGAAAAAGAGTATAGTGAACCCACCCAAGGACCGGCAACGCATATTGAGGGAGGGTCGCAAATTCCTCCCAGAACATCTCCTTAGACGTTTTGTCCTCTTTCAGAGATGAGAAAACATCGCCATGGCTGGCGGCGCCATTCTCTCCTTGCAGAAGAGGGGTCGTTTCTGTCGAACGTTGCACACCCTGGGGAAACGACATCCGATTCTCTGATACCCAGAGTGTGGGGGTTGGGGAAAAAGAACAATTCTCAACGAAGAACCGTGCGCTCTTTTAAAGAGTCTGAGGCAATTTTACAGATTAAAGATATCCATCAGCATGATGGCGGGTTGTCCATGTATTCGATTTAATAATCGAGCCCCCTGGTGGGCCGGACGCGGCTGCGCGCCCTGAACACAAAGTCAGATACACACAAGTCACGTTGAAGAGGGCGAAAAGGCAACTGGGAGGAGAGGTACTGGACCTGCAGTACCGATCATTTACCTATCATGAGTCACTGAGTCTCCATGAAGACGAGGGTAGTCAAATGATATCAAACTTGCTTAAAAAGCGCTCCGTCTCGGAAAAGAACCTTCATCCATTCAATTCAAATCCTGGCCAGAAGACAAGAAACAAGGGTCAACGACGGCCGACTTATGGCCTTCAAATAAGAGGCTGAGGCGCTTGGAAAAGAATGTTAAGCGGAGGTCAGAAGCCAAGTTGATTCCGAGGATTTTCCGTGTGTCGCTTCTGTTTGTAGCACCGCCGCACCGGACCGATCCACTTGACTCTTGCCGCCACCCACAGCCAAATTCCATCCGTTTTCAAAAACGTTTATGCTCCTGTTGGGTGCTTTTCCCTCATTCACATTTAGTAACAAGGAAGCTGAGTCGCTTCTTGGATAACTATGTGCCTAATTATAAGGCTTATCGTGGGGGAACCCATCAAACGACCTTTTCTGTTCGTCTTGAATTGTGGTGAGGCTTGAGCCCACAGGGAGCACAAGATGTTCTCTAGAATAATCTCTTCGGCTCCCTACGTCAATTGCAGGTATTGGAGTGACTGACATACGTGTGAAGTCCTCCTTGACATTCAGTATGTATGGCATGACTAACGTTAGCTCTGCAACTGTCATTGCCATTGCCCATTCTACTCCCTCTCCTGCCCGGAACGTCACAGATGACCCACCTCGTAATCATTGAATGCGGCCCAGCGGCATCCAGAATCCATGCTTTCCAGTGGGAGGGCGATCTGTCAACCCTCCGTGCGGTTACTTTGGAAAAAGCCGAGCTTCGTCTAGTGTCCAAACCTGGTGAGCGAGAACCTTCCTTCTAATTCCAATCTAACGATTTAGTAGGCTTTCTCCCCACCGACAGTGAACAAACTGTCGCAACTCGTCTCGCGCCAATACTCAAGGAGTTACAAAACCTTCTTGAAGCCCAGGCGCCCAGCATTGAGCCCGGCTCTGTGCCTGTCTATCTTTTGAGCAATGGCCTCGAAGACGCTGAAGCTGAAGCGTGGGGCATCCTGCTTGAAAAAGGCTTGAACGTCGTGAAAAATTTTAGCTATTTCAAGACCGGTAACGGCGAGAGTCACGTCATCGTTCCGAGCGCTGACGACCTGCAGGCTTTTGCATGGGTTGCCTTACATTTCGACAAGAATATATCTGTAGACGTTCCTCTCGAGGTGCTTGCTTCCGGAGTTGATAAGCAGGTCAAATTGGTGTACCACGAGGAAAGCAAGAGACTCAATCTTTTGTTGGAATATCTTGATTGGAAGGAGTCGCTGCCTGCCTTGACCTCAACTACGAATATATTCCTCGGTGCTACGGCACTCATCATCAAGAATGGCATGTCGTTTGCATGGGAAACGAGCAAGGTTCTTCCTCTTCCGCCTCTTGAATTTGCGCTCGAGGGTAGTTTGAAGATGACGTCCTGGACATCTGCAAGTTCCTTTCAATGACTCATCGTTCTCTCCTAATGCCAGTTTCTTTCACAGACAACAACTCCTTCTTGGGGTACCTCGCTCTTTCACCACATCTCCCACCATAGGAAGAACCCTGAGGACCAGCGCGGACGGCGCCTCGCTTCCAAAGCCGCAACATGGATGTCGACGATTTCGGACCCAGTAGAGACAGAGAATGGCGACGACACGGCAGAGCTAACGACACATCAAAAATTATTAAGTATTGCCTCTCGCTTTTCCCAGTTACTTTCTACGGCCAAGGAGGGCGCAAACCACGCTTTTATCGGGAAGTTTGCACTCACTCTTTTGAATCAATCTATGGACTCGAATGTGGTATGCATCTTTAAATTACCCGATTCATGTCAGAATCTTATTCTCCTAATCGTAGAACTGCTTTGATATTGTCATGAACGCAACTGAGGAGGAAATAAAGGCGTCATTGGTCGATCTGACTAAAACAGATCCATCCTTCGCATTTGAGGCTGATAAGGATAGGAAAGTTACCTCCAGTCATGAGGTCAGTGTTCAGTTCTTACTCTTGAAATCCGTCGCATTCTAACAGGCACTACTAGGTTTTACCAAGCCCACCAGAGATAGAAGTTTTAACGGCTGAAATACTTGGTCTTCCTTCTGATTTAAAACCATGGATAATCACCCGAAATGATCGTGGGTTCTGCTTTCCACTGCGTTGTAAACCTGTTACTTAATCATCTCCAGTTCCGATCCTGTGTCCTCAGATTTTATTGATTTTGAATCTTAAGGCTTTGGCAGACGTCTACAAAGAGATCGAAGCGGCTGACAGACTGGACAAAGGTAAACCTGAGGATGTTCAAGCATTACGCAGTAAACAAGACGATACGGCGGCTTTGCTTGCGCTGCTCGAGGATAGTACCGCTGTATCACTATCGGAATTTCCCTCGGGGCCGGGGACGATCTTGAATGAATCTTTGGCGGCAGTCGTAAATTATTTTCTTACAGTCGACATGGAGGCTAGCCGTGAAGAGAGTGAAGAACGTTTGACCTTGTGGAAGAAGATTTTGTTGGCACTGACTCTGATGGGTATTACGAAGTTAGGAGACGCGGAGATATCGCAGATGCTTTAACATGTAGACTTCTGCATCAGGGCATTGGACAGTCAAAAATGAACGTTAATAAACAATACGTAGTTTTAGTTAGTTGGCTACCGTTATTTCCAACCCATGCATTATGTTGAAGAATGCGATCTAATCTTATCACATATGATCAGTTCGTCACATGTTCACATTTCTTTTGCCTTCGGCTCTGTAGTACATCAATTCAAGGATCAGACTGACAATCCTCCTTGACAGACAGAATGACAGGACCAACTTTAGCGTTCTTGAACTGCTACTGCCATTATTGCCTGCTCTACTCTTCTTCGAACCCAGCTAATGACCTACTTGGTAATCATTGAATGCAGCCCGGCGGCACTCAGGACCCATGTCTTTCTGTGGGAAGGCAACGATGTCTCAACCCTCCATGCAGTTAATTTGGAGAAAACTGAGCTTCATTTAGTTGTTAAGCCAGGTGAGCTATAGTAGTCTTCTTTCTGGGTATTTGGTTCGACAACATTGTAGGCCTTTCCGCAAATGACAGTGCACAAACTGTCGCGATTCGTCTCGCGCCCATACTCAAAGAGCTACAATACCTTCTTGAACCCCAGATGCCTAGCATAGAACCTGGCTCTGTGCCTGTCTATCTTTTGGGTAATGGCCTACAAGATGCGGAAGTTGAAGCGCGGGGCATCCTGCTCGAAAATGGCTTGAACGTCGTGAAAAAATTCAGCTATTTCAAGACCCGTACTGGCAAGAGTCATGCCATTGTTCCGAGCGCTGACGACCTGCAGGTTTTTGCATGGGTTGCGTTACATTTCGACAAGAATTTATCTATGAAGGTTCCCTTCGAGGTGTTCGCTTCTGGAGTTGATAAACCCGCCAAATTGGTGTACCACGATGAAAGCAACCAACTCAATGTTATATTGGAGTATCTTGACTGGAAAGAATCGCTGCCTTTATTGACCTCAACTACGAATCTGTTCCTCGGTGCTGCGGCACTCATCATCAAGAATGGTATGTCGTTTGCATGGAATATGAACAAGATTCATCCTCTTCCGCCTCTTGAATTTGCGCTCGACGGTAGTTTGAAGATGACATCCTGGACAGACGTAAGTTTCTTTCGGCGGTATATCATTCTCTACTGATACCAGCTTCTCTCACAGACGACAACTCCTTCTTGGGGCACCTCGCTCTTCCACCAGATCTCCCACCTTAGAAAGGATCCTGATGGCCAACGCGAACGACGCCTCGCTTCCAAAGATGAAACATGGATGGCCGCGCATGCCTCCAATTCCGTGATACCGATAGCTAAACTAAATGAGGACAAGGCCCTGGGTGATAGACCCTCTCCTGTGGAGATCGAGGCTTTTAAGGAATTAGAGAAAACGGTTGACCTTCCCGACGTCGTACCCGATCAGACAGCACCCGAAACAGCTCAAAAGCCGCAGACAGTCCTGCCTCCTTCGGAACTTGTGGACAGCGTCTTACGCAAAGAAACGGAGAAAGAGGCCGTTCCGGCAGACAGCATTCGCGCCATCATGCCACCCCCGCTGGAGACTGAGGAGGCTGAGGAAGCTGTAAAAGGCCATAGGGAGGACCTACCGATTCAAGACCTTATCGATGGGATAGGAGACATTTTTGACACCGCGATCTTCCTCGAAAATCATGCACGGCTTGGCGAAAGCGCTATCGAATCTATTTCCCTGAACCAGCCAGTTCACGAAGAAAATCCTGATACAAATACAACAGTAACCCATACCACTCAACCTGCTGAAGTTGAAGACGTTTCCGATCTGGGCCTCATTGCTCTGCCTTTTTCAACAGCCTTTTCATCTGCTCTTCGATTTTTCGAGGTACTTGCCAAGGTTTCAGAGGAACAGACATATGCTTTGGTTGATGAGCTTGCGCTCGGGGTCCTGGGCCACCCTAAGGATGCGGTATGGGTCTTTTTGCGGAGCTCTGTTTAGATATTCATTCTTTCGATGCTAAGCACGACTTGAAGCTTGTTATGGACTTGCCTGAGGAACAGATATCGGCGTTATTGGAAAAGGTTGCTACTCAAGATTCGGCCTTTGTACTTAATGCCAGCCCCAGTGAGCATAGGAAAATTACCTACAACTCCCAGGTATGACCGATTCTCGCTCTCGAGACCTATCACGCTAAGGAGCGTGGATGGATGATGCCAGGATATACCAAGACCGATTGGCATCAAGATTTTGACGAGGGCTGAAATCCCGGGCCTTCCTGTCGATTTCACACAATGGCTAACGATTCAAAACAGCGGTGGGTTCTGCTATGCACTAAGCTGGAAACCTATTGTTCACTCTCCCATTCCTAGTTCCGATACCATGTCCTCAACTTATGTTTATTTTGAAACTCAAAACCCTGGCAGACGTCTATGATGAGATTTTAGCAAACGGTGATGGAGGTGATGCTAAATCTGCAACTATGAGAGCTTTCGACTATGCGAAGGACGACGTGGTGCATTTGCTTCAACTGCTCGAATCAGGTAGTGCTCTGGCGTTTTCGTTTTCAGAATTCCACTCGGGGACGAACTTGAGTGAATCTGTGATGACACTTGGCCAGTATCTCCTCGCACCGAGTCAGGATGAGGGTTCATTGGGTGGTCTGGCTTTGTGGAGGAGGATTCTGTCCGCGCTGGACCAGATGCACCTGGCAGAGCTAGCAGACATGGAGATACCACGACTTCTTCAACTCTCGGAGTAGTAAATTACAACGGTGATGGTTTAATAATGAGCGCCAGTGGGCTGATATTACTTATCACACATGCTCATTGCTTAAAATTCTGTATGGATGGGTGTAATGATTGATTTGCAATCTAATCTTATCGTGCATATCACCAAATGTTCATGTTTGTCAATGACATAGACGTCAGCAAGTCGCGTTTCCCATTTCTTTTCTAATCCAAAATGAGGCGAGCACAAAGCGTTCGGCATCACACACGGTCGTCTCTGGCATTGGGTGCCAATGACTTAGGATTACTTCGCGAAGGTGACGAAACGAACGAGGATGTTCTGCGTCGACAGTTGCTAGACAAAGATCGCGAGAACGACAAGGTGTGGATGATTTCCTCATATTGCTATCCTCAATTAATGATATGATACTTGCCTCTCATAGCTTCAAACACAAATCCAGGTGCTTCAAGCTCAACTCGCTCAAAGACCGCCTCTGGAGAATGTCCAACAATTAGAGAAGGAGTACAGGAATCTCGATCTGTTACTGCAGGGAACGCAACGCGAGAATGAGAGATGTATGGCTGAGCTTGAGCGGTACGTTGACAATAGATTGTCACCATTGGGGCTGTTCTCAAATCTCGTGCGTTGCAGCGCGCGAACCCGCGAGAAGATGCTCGAACGGGAACTTGCAAGGCTTGCAGGGGAAAATTGGCAGGTTCGTCTTCCACCTCGTCCTTCATTCAGAGATTCGCTGCTGATCACTATCGTTTAGTCATCACTTGACATCGCACCGGCCCTTGCACAAAATTCCCCAATTCTATCCAGCCCCACACTTGCGCGACGTGCGCCAGCCGCTTCGAGCAACGTAGAGGGCGGAGACGTGTCGGCACGCGTAGAGCAAGTCCGCATGTTGATTCTGGGTATGGAGCAACGCCTCCAGGTCAGGGAGGAGAATTTGATGAAGAGTATTGAGAAGGCAGAAAGCGAGGAACAGAAGTTTAAGGAGCAACACAAAGCACTGAGTGTGGTGAAGATGGATTGAATCCCTCATAACCTGTATACCCACGCTGTATAAACCTTCCTGAGGACGGATGGGTGTACTATGTATCATATACCAGCCTGTAGCATACCTCATATAATGCCTTTCATTTTTAAATCTGCGTACTGGTTCGTTCTGACGGCGTTTGTTGCTCCATGGAGGTCGACTGACCGTTTTTTCTACTTCTGACTCTCCTAGCCATCGAGACTGCCATACTTGGACAAATGGCATACAGCCACCGACTCCGTAACGGCACAGACTTCTAACCGATTGAAGAAGCTGAAGAGTGTTGTATGGGTAATGCATACTGCAAAATTTAACCAAGGCGCGCCTTGAATTTTATTGAAAATACGAAGCCTAGATACACAAAACTCGAAATAAAACGGTGTACCACAGTGTATAGTCACTGTTCGCGGATAATTAATAGTGGATATTGGAATTAAATAAAAATAGTACCAATGCGTAATGTGTAAGGAAGCTTGCGCAAATGCAAGAGCATCGACATAGACAGAGACGGACCAGAGGAGAGCTGAACGCCGTTTCCGTTGTCGTCCGGTTGCGTGAGGACCAGCATTGGTGTCCTTGTCATATCAGCCCGAAGAGGCCGAGGTTTGTTAACAGGCTTCCTTAGATCCTCCGATGTAGGATGATAAGCGCTTGCCGATGAGGATGGGGCTCGGCGGAGAGGAAGGTCAGTAGGTATAGTGGTCTCAACGACAGGTGAGGGAGGCAGGTCCTGGATGGGCAGATCCAGAGAGAGTCGGCGGGAGTTAGATCCCCTCTCTGCTATGAACAGCCCCGCCATTCTCTGGAAAAGCCCAATGTGATGCGAACGTTGCACTGAGAGTTCGTCCAAATCCTGGGAGCATGGACGGCCTCCGGGGACTTGTCAAGGTTTGTGAACGAATCTCATACCATCCCTAAAAGAGCGATGTCAGCCATCTGAATGATGAGAGGAAATATGATAGCTTACACGTTCATGAATAGTCAGTGACTAAACAGGTCTTCTATTTCGCAAGAGGCATGTGGTCCTTGCCTCGCAAGAAGTATTTCGAGAGAAGGTCTCGAGCCTCGAAGAGCTTGTTGACCTCCCTGAACTGAAGGGGCTCATTCAGAGGGGCGTCCGAGGAATGGTTCGAAATTAAAGACCCTGGTGTGTAGGTTTAGCGGTAGTTCGAGTGGCGGTGGTCCATTCTCTAGGTGTTCATATAAAATACGCAAACTTGAAGGCAGAGATATAATGACAGTCAATAACATTAACTAAATTAACAATACATTACGTGGTGGACCACCGTTTGTTCTTTCTTTCAACAGATCGATTCTTTGCCGATTCTATTTTCAAAGCTCGCAGCCCTACCGACAGTAAACCAGGACTGCATTGTACAATGTGGAATTTGCGAAATGCCTACAACCGTTTTATTCGATAATGCCACGGCCCTCGCATGCTCCAGCCTCTGGAACTACTTCCACTTCGACATCTTTGACCAATATCCAAAGAACGCAGCAAACGAATACTCCCCAATCAGTAACTAGCTCGCATTATGGTTCCGGCGCGCAAATCCTACTCACCCTCTCTCCCTGAGGATCTCCCCTCGCATTTAGTAGAGGAATTTGTGCGCGTAATCTCACTTTATGCCTCCCGACTAACAAAAATTTCCTTCACCAATACTTTCAATAGCGACATGTTCACCTTCGCACCATTCCTAGGATTACGGCCTGGGATGTTTCCTGTGTTAGAGACCCTGTCATTCGCTGATCGGACAACGTTGAACGACTTTCAAAAAATCACTGTCTTTGACTCTTCTCCCTGCCTCCGCAAGGTAGTTCTTCATACCAAACACCCCCTAATCGGACCTGATCCAGTTCTTCTTCTCCCATGGGGTCAACTTACACATCTGGAATTGACGATGGCAGTGACTATTCAGACTTCGCTACGATGCTTTTTCAGCATGCACCACAGTTTGAGAGCGCAGTGTGTTCAGATGTTCGGTCTGGCAAGGAGTCAATGATATCCTGCCTGCAGCGACCGTGGTGGCATTCGAGCATATGCGCAACTTCAAAGTCTGCCTGAATACGCAGTGTGGCAATCAACATGATCCGCCTCCCCGTCTTGTAAGAGATAGGCCTATATATTCTAGTACCAGCTTAGATCCACCTCTCGGTCTCGATTACTACTTCGAGTTCCCTCGGCAAGATGGCCTTGTCCCACAAAGCCAGATTTTCTCACCTCTGCGAAAGTTTCACTGTTTTATGTGCAGATTGGGGTTGACGAACTGCTTGGTCTACTTGGTGGATGTCCGTTATTGGTGGAAGTCACGCTTTGCCTCAATATATTTTCACCCCTCTTGCTGGCATCTCTTCGCCAGGGAGAAAGAAATGGCGAGAGCAATCTTATCCAACAGCCTAGGTTCCTTCTCTCCAGAACCTTACAACGTTCGTGTTTGGCGTTGAAGCAAAGTTGAAGGAATAAATTGAACCGCAACGGGACGAGGCAAGTTCTAAAGAAAAAGGGGAAGAAAACGAAACCCGAACATATGAAGTAGACATCATCGTTCACCCATTTGGTGAGCTTATCGAAGCCTGGATCGACGCTGACACGTCTCTTTCTCGAGCATCTTTATACATGTGTGGAGGCGACGGTTGGTTCGATGACGGTGACGCTATCAAGCCCCCGTGTGACGGCGTCAAAGAGACCATCAGACGCCGTTTCAATTCCAAAACCGCAGGCATAGCACTTAGCCTGGACGTACAGATGTTTGAGTTCTTCAAAATATTCTTTGATGCATTTTATGAGAACCTGGGTTCGTTGGAATTTAAATTGGAAAAGCAAGAAGTGGGGATAGACAGGAAAGGGGGCGGTCTTCTCTAATCGCACACGAATGAACGATAATGAATCAGAAATGACATGACTGATTACATAGAAGGTGAGAGTTTTGTGGCTCATCTCGAGGGGGAAAAATACCTTGGTTGCGAAAAAAGGGTCAAGCTGGAGCTGTCAGTAACTTAGAGCAGAGACTCATTGGAGCACCTTGTCATTATGTCGAGGCTACTGAAATTTAAATTCGGAAGTTGAGGAGTTAGGCTTGCAGTGGGTTTGAGAACTGTGGCTAAAACACTTTTGAAGTTGTGTTGTGTGCGTGATTGCTTCTACACCAGGCTGTCTTCGTCTCTGCTACGTGAATCGTTTTCTCTCTCAATCTTCTCAAAATATTGGGCGGAGCAAGATTGGAGAAAAGAAGTTCGCAAGTATGGTTCAGGATCGATGTGTAGGTGAATGAGAAATAATGAGGCCGCGTTTAGTGGAGAATACGGAATGTGTCCCTGGTAATCTAAACAAACGAGAAGATTAGCATACACAATACGATGATATGGTTGCAGGGCGTACTAAGACTGCACTCTTCGTTGCGCCTGATCCTCCTCCCTCTCCTTGAACTTCCGCTGTGATTCCTGCTGTTTAAGCGCAGCCTTGAGCTGTCTTTGCCGTTTCCTCCTGCCACTTCCTCGTTTTGGACCATCTATCACGACTGGTTCAGTCATCTTCTTCTTCCTTTGCGCGGCCTGTTCCGACCGAATCTTCTCTCTCTTTTTGTCGCGCTTGCGAAGTGTCGTCATAGAGGTTTTGAGGAGTGCTCCATATGCGATATAGAATTTATCGAGCTGCGAAGGCTCAACCTGTGTCATAGATAGCGTTATGAGTCGTGAGGGCGGAAAACCTCGTGTCCTACTCACCTTGGTCGAGAATCTAGTTTTCTTCCCATCGGTCACACGCAATAAGCAGGAGTATTCACGAGATTCTTCAGCATCGCCCATGATAGCGTCATTTCCATCATATTTGACTAAAGACAGGGTTAGATTGAGCAGTTAACCTATAAATCGACTGATCACACGCACGCCTTTTGTGAGTGAGCCATATCGTTCCCTTCTCCTTTTTTTCGTTAAAAGAGTCTGTTAGCTGGGACAAAAACTTGAAGTAACTGAGCACAGATAGCATGAAGTATTGAAAAGACTAGTTCACGTACTGTATCGTTGTCCACCAGCTTCATTGGATGAAGGACAAGATCAAAGTCCGTTATCCCAGCATTCTCCCACCACGTGCCAGAAATTTCCAAACGGGGAAATTGTCGATAAATAAAACCAACTTAAAAAAGTTTCCTCATGAGCACGACATGAGAAGAATGGATCGTCGGCTGCTTATATTTGCTCTTTCTTCTCAACACCCATGTCTACCGCAGTGAAAGGCGGCATAAGTTACCCAAAGCCTCAGGGTGGTGCATCTCTGGTCCTTGCGTTTCGATTCCAGAGTTCTATCACACTTATCTTGGGTTCTGGGTCGCTTGCGGCATCTAGAGCCTTTTCTGCATTACAAGCGGATTCAAAAGTCGTTATACTCGCTAATGGTGGCCTTAACGCGGCTTGTGACGAAATACAGTGGAGAGTGCAGCAAGGGCAGCTCACATTCGTTGACTGGGATGCCTTACCTGGGTCGTCGACAACCACCGGGGATGAGAAACGTATAGAGGCGCTAAATCGTTATCTTGGAGCCACGCCAGAAGTTCGTCTGGTCTGTGTCACGGATACACTCTTCGGACAAAAGCGCAATCGCGCTTTTGCCGAGAAAGTATACCACACTTGCAGATCACGAAATATTCCAGTGAATACTACAGACATGCCGGACCTATGCGATTTTACTTTTACTTCCACGCATCGCTTCCTCGATTCCGAGGGGAACAGCACTCCACTACAGATTGGAGTGACTACGAATGGACAAGGCTGCCGTTTGGCGGGGCGTATCAGGAGGGATATCGTTTCGCGACTTCCTAAAGACGTTGGAGGAGCTGTTCTTCGTGTTGGAAGGATGCGTGCGTTGGCGAAGGCACAGGAAATTTTGGGAGAAAGGAAGGACGAAGAAATGTCAGACGAAGAAGGTGATGATACGCTAGACGAGAACGGCAGAGTAACGACGCCGAATAGACCAGTCCCATCACGAAGCACTAGCGAAACAGAGCACGAGAGCGCTAGGAGACGAATAAAATGGGTAGCCCAGGTCAGCGAGTACTGGCCCATGTCCAAGTTGGCCTACATGTCCGACGCTGAAATAGAAGAAGTTCTCGCCGGTGAACAGAGCTCCGCTCCATCTTCTTCTCTAGACAATCCTACACACCCAACCCAATCCATACATTCCCTGACTCTCGCTCGCCCTGGTAGAATTCTTCTCGTCGGCTCTGGACCAGGACATCCATCTCTCCTGACCCTTGCAACCCACACGGCCTTAACGAAAATGGCAGACCTCGTGCTATCCGACAAACTCGTCCCAGACGCAGTCCTGGCGCTCATTCCACAGACCGTGCAAATCCGCATCGCAAAGAAGTTCCCTGGGAACGCCGAGGGCGCGCAGATGGAGATGATGGCAGCCGCCGTCGAGGCTGCCAAGCGTGGTCTCACAGTCGTCCGGGTTCGGTGCTCCCCCATTCAATAGTATACTCGTGCTCACATCCACTCCTACAGCTAAAACAAGGCGACCCCGTCGTCTACGGCCGCGCAGGCGAGGAAGTCCTGTACTTCCGCTCACATGGCTTCGAGCCCCTCGTCATCCCAGGCGTCAGCTCCGCACTTGCCGCACCAACTTTCGCAGGGATACCCGTCACCCAGCGCGGTGTGGCTGAATCCTTTATGGTATGCACGGGCGTGGGCCGGAAGGGCAAGGACGTGCAGCTCCCAGGGTACGAGCGCGCGCGGACGTTGGTCATCCTCATGGGTGTTGCGCGCCTACCCCAGGTCATCCAGTCGCTGACGACAGAGGAGGTGGGAGCAGGAGGAAGGAGAGACGGCGCGGCGTACCCACTGCACACGCCCATTGCGATCATCGAGCGGGCGTCGATGCCTGATCAGAGGGTTATTTCGTCAACGCTCAAGGACATTGTACGAGCGCTAGATAGTATCGGCGAACAGCGCCCACCGGGGATGATGGTTATTGGGTGGGGGGTGTTGGCTCTTTGGGGCCAAGGAGATGTGGGTGTTCTTGATGATGGGGGAGAAAGCATGGACAAGGAGAGGGTGGAGAGGTGGTTGGGTGATAGAGATAGTGCGGCGTGGAAGGTTTTGGAAGGGCTCGATAGTGGTTGGGAAGGGTTTAATTAAATCCGGCCGTCTTCTTATTGTGTGCGTGCTTAATGTACATGGGGATCTTAACATTTCTCTATTGAAAATTGGTTTAAATTCGTGAGAAGTCCGACTAATGAGTGATGTCCATCGATTACAAGGAACTACATACAGCAAAAGCATACAAGACCACATGGTAATTAAGAATAGGAAGTCAAGATAATCCAGCCGGTTGAGCGACTTTGATTCAAGTTCTAGGAAAACTAAAATCCACCTAGGCAGCCATCGAGCGAAAGCTCCAATCCCTCCGTCAACTCGACGCTATCCCACACCCGTGGCCTCACCCCTGGCCCCGGCCCCGTCTGTTTCCGCTTAGGTTTCGGTCTCTGCAGTAGCGGTGGGCGTCTCTCTAAATCATGGGGATGTGGGAGGAAAGCTGATGCCTTCGGTAACTGGTGATGGGTTACAAGGGGGTATGTGGTATCTTGTGGATCAGGGGGTATATTCGTATCATTGACCGACTCCGGGCCCTCAGGATGCGAGGAAGACTCCGAGAGAAGGTCCTCAATAGACGGTGGAAGGAATCCAACGCCAACGCCAACGGGGCTGGTATATGAGTAGCACGCCGACTGCGCCATGGCCGAAAAACGTGGGTCAAAATAACTTCCATCGGGCAAAGGGTACATATACTGTGCACTGGGCTCTTCCGGATAAGCGCTGTAATCTCGACCGCCGCGCTCTGGAAGCTGGCAAGTATTGTACCCTACAACGATAGGTGCTCGATCATACACGAAGGACGAATGCGTCGCCTGGATCTCAGTGAGCGTTGGGGTTGGCGGAAAGTGGACATGTGGAGTAGTAGGACACTTGAACGGGAGGGCTGTCGCTGGAGACGGGTAGCAGTCAAACGCAGGGGTATTTGTCTTTAGAATCGGCCTGGTTTTGTGCATGAGAAGTTCGCAGGAAGCTCGCACAACTTGGAGTAGCTGGTAAGAGGAAGCACAAAGACAAAAATAGAATCCGATAAGAGCCTTGGTAGCCGTTACGAAACTTGCCCAGCAAGACAGTGGCGTCGGGAGAAATTGGTATTGTGAAATAAATTTATGGGCACGAGGCCTAGCGGATGGTATCAAGGTCTGAGGCTTGGGTATAATGTTGAGCCCGGGTTCACCTGACGCACTCAGGCCTACAAAAGGGTTGATGATGGCCCCAAGCAGGACATTGTCCTGGTGTTTGTCCCCAATATGAATGCATTCCGTCAGCGAACAGGCAGTGTAATTGTTGATCAATATCCGATTTGCAACGGGCTGAGCGTATCGTAGATAATAAATTGCTCCACTGCCCCACTTCGGTCACACATGTCGTTCTGCATCATGTTGTGATGAGGATGTGTTTACATTCACACAGGAATGACTTCGACTTTCGCAGAACAATTCAAGAAATCCAGTGAATGACGCACACATGTACATCATCTGGCAGTTGAGTGATGGTTTGCCTTCATCAACATCTGATGGCGACAATTCTGTGCACTACAACGTTTGCCCAAATTTGACGTTGAAGTAAACCTCGGGGGCAGCGTCTGATCAGCACAGGATAATACTAGTACTTCTGGGACACTCAATGGAACATTTTTTGACCGATCAGAACACACCCTAAGAATTGCAAACTCTAGAACAACATGCAAAACCTGTTCTATTGATCAAGACCCGGCGTCCCATCATTGAAGACCTCAGGAGCCGCCTACTCCGTTGTATGCCACACTTCTGACTCTACTGCTCCACCCGGGCACGAGGAGGGTAAGTAATGACACCATCCATCTCCATCATGGCGATCGAGAACGAGGGGAACGCCGCAAAGGGATCATTGGGGGATGGCGAAGCAATCGTGCCTTTGCTAAAAGCCTTCTTCTGAGCAGGGCTAAGCACAGGGAGGTCCGCCTCTAGAACTCGACGGCGCATATCCTTTCTCGGCACCCTGGGCGACCACAACTGGCCATTCTTGTCTCCGAACATGATATTCGGAACAGGGGAGGCAACAGCGCTCTCCAGCATCTCGTTAGCCGTGAGGTAAGCGGACTCGGGTTCCTCGAGTGACACAGACTCCCAGAACTCGGCTTCGAGATCAAGAGGTGCAGGTGCAGGCTTCGCGACGGCGATGCGCGGAGTCGTCTCTGGTACTGGTGTAAGGTTGCGGGTGGTCAACCCACCCTTCATGTTCCTGGCTGTCATTTCCTTGTCAAGCGAGCGGGCGCGGTGGGGCGTTTGAGGGGTATTACTCGCCTTGCCCATCCGTAAGTGCAAACGGCCACGATCGGCCACATCAGAGCCATCAATACCCTCCTCAAGGGGCGCGGAGGGGTACGGAGATCGTGGGTAAGTCGAGAGCGCCTTGCCCAATTCTTCAGAACCATAAGTCCCCCGAGGAACACGGAGCGTTAGCTCCTGGAAGGTGACACCCGCGCGCGGCTTGAAAGGCTTGGGCGAGCGCGGGTCCTCTAGGGCGGGAACAGTGAGGGTCTGAGACTTCTTCGGAATCGCCTTGCGCACTTGTTTGAAAGGCTTGGGCGAGCGCGGGTCTTTGAAAGTCGGAACCGTAAGGGTCCGAGGCTGTGGAACTGACTTAAACATGTCTTTGAAAGGCTTGGGAGAGCGAGGATCCTCGAAGGCCGGAGCCATCAATAACTGAGCATTCTTGGGCTTCGGTGGGTCTAGCAATTTGAAAGCGCTGTTAGCTGGCGAAGAGAGCGCTCGGTTGGACCATGCTGTGAGGCCTGCAGAGCCTGGAGAGACAGCGATGGGGCCACGATCGTAAGTATTCGGTGAATAAGCGGAAAACGTGGCCGCCAAGGCCGGGGAGGAAGGAAAGTGGACGTGAGGTGAAAGATGGGAAGAATTAATGACAACGGAAAAGCTAGCAGCGAAAGGGAGGGGATTCGGTGATAGCGGAAGGGGCGCGGGCCTCTTGAGGATCGATTTGGCCGAACCAGGCCTAATGAGTGCATGAGCAGGGGATTTGATACCAGCCCTCAAAATCGATTGGGACGCCATTGTGTCGTTTGGGTCGTCAAGTTCGTGAGGAGAATGTTATGCTTTTGAGGGTTCTTGTCGTAGACACTGTCTTGACCAGCAGGGCAGAGCTATAGAGCTACAAGGCGTTGTGAGTATCTCAGTAACAATAAGTTTTCTGGTGGAAACGCACTTCGAGAGAAGAGTGTGAGCAACGCTGAAGCCACAGAACTTCAATGATCTGGAAGATGGATAACAATTCAACAGTTTGAGGCTTATATATGGCTTTATTCAGGGTTGTCATAGCCACCGCCACGTGCATCAGTTGTCTGCAGCGCCTTTCCAATCCTTGTTTTAGTTCGTTGCGTTGATATGGAACCGCTTCTTGGATAGCATGGCGTAAATCAGTCGTTCGATGCAAATCCTATAACTTTCAGCAACCCTCGCAGTCGCTGACGACGAACAGTGCAGCAAAAAAAACCCATTCCACGAATTTTTCGGACAAATTTAAATTTCGGTTATTGCATGATAGGATCAGGATCTCCCTTAAGGCGAAACGCGTCGGTAAAATATCTTCTGGGGAAAGGCTTTCTACGGGGCCATTTCAGTCACATTTTGATGAAATTCAACCTTGAGGCCAATAGCAAGGCTAGAAGCTATCCATAATCGTCTTCATGATTAATTATGTGGCTTCTTTTGTGTATGTCGTGTTCTGTCAATGGGTCAATGAACAGCGCTAACACACATGTTGCACGGCTGGCAACGGTGATTCGATGACCACAGGGTCTTATTCGAACCTTATGGTTCCAGATGCCCCTATCATGGCCAGTATTCAAATAGCATCGGTACTTTCCAACTAGCGTCGCGCATAGAGGCGCGTTTTCTAAACTGTGATGTATAAGCAGAGCACTCTCATACTCACCTCACATAGAATCATGTAATACATACTACTGTGCCTTGTGCCTCGTATAATAGGGGTGTTTTATGAGCGAACTTTCCTGATGGGAACATCTTGTGTAGTAGAAATGCGACAGTTGGGATTGTTTAGCCTGACAATACGAATAATGGGAAACAGCCTTGAGAGATGAGTATCTGGATTCCGTATGGTATGAGGGCGCCGAGGGATTTGGATAGCTTAGTAGCTAGACGTATTATGATAAGCCTGCAAAGAAACATGCACCCACAAACTAAGTAAGTAGGTTTAGCCATCGAGGCATGGATACATGGAAGCTCAGATGTTGATCGAAACGTGATTTTTGAGAGTCTATCTATGCATAAAAGTCCCTGCCTATCCATATGTCTGCCTCAATGCGATAAATGCCGATTGTATATGCGCGGTAGTGACGGTATGTACCAGTTTCATGACCAAGGATTCTGGTTAAAACTGTTCGCTTTCTTGCCAGCCCCCAGATCACTAGGAATCTTCCAAGGATCAGAGCCAGGCGATACTGTAGTGATGGAGCCATCAGCCCCGCCAAACGATAGCCCCGCTTCAGGGAAGCCGCTTACGGGCGGCGAGGAGTGGGAAGGGTGACTGAAATTAGAAAGTGATGCAGAAGATGCAGCACCGAAGGAGGAGGTCGGGTTATATAGGGATCTGACATTGAATTGTTCTGTTGGTGAACCCCACGAAGGTGACAGGGACGATGCGGCAGCACCTAAGGACGAGTTTGTGTTGTAAGAGAATCTGTCAGGTTCCGTCGGTGAGCCCCACGACGGTGCCTCTGAGGTGAACGGTGTTGGAACGAATGAATTCGACTGCGGCCCTACAGCCTTGGAGGGTAAATAATCCGATGTGGAGGGCACGGCCTGTCTAGGGGGTATTGGCTCATCCTCTTCGGAATCGGGTTCGGGTACATGCGAAAGAGTGAGTGTTCGTTTTAACCTCGCCGAAAGATCTTCGCGCTGTTCGGAACTTGGCCCAGCGACGGCGTTAGAATGTCGATGTTTGGGAGGAGCAGACTCTGTACGATCGAGAGAGGGAGGTTCGGGGCCAACCGGCTTCGATGAGAATTTGAGCTCCTCCGGTTTAGCTTCTTGGTTTAGCATTGCCTTCATCGCGCTAAGGTCGAAACCGGCGCGGACAGGAATATGAGAAGCTTCATCAGCTGGGGTGCTCTCAGGCGTAGGAATAGAAGCAGCGGGTTGAGACGGGGCATCCTGACCAGCCTCAGTGGACGAAGGCCCATTTGCTTCCATTCTAGGGGGGAGATCGTCGTCTTCTTCATTTGAGGTGATGCTGGCTTGACTTGACTTCTTCTGGAATGAGCCATTTGTAGCTGACGGAGGACGCGAAACGTATTGAGGAGTACTGTTCTTCTTTTTCCGCGAAAACCACCCTTTCTTTTTAGGCGTGGGATCCTCAGTCACTACAACCCTGTCTCCGACAAAGTCAGGTTCCTATAATAAACCTAATGTCAGGATAGGCATCGATTTATCAATCAAGACAGATACGTACCACTGGGTCGTCAAAGTAGTCTGCTGAAACAGGGAAGCCAAGTTGATCCAGTATAAGAGGCATGAAAGTACGGTAAGACATATGCCCAGCGATCTTGTCTGTAACGTCGATATTCTCGAGCTCAGGAACATCCAGAACCGGTCGAAGACCCGCTACCGTCCCAATCCCACCGCTACTCGCACGGAACAGATAGTTTAAAACCCAATCATTCCTGCAGTACGCGTTGACAAATCTGCCTGACACCACAGAGCGGACTTCGAACCACGTCTTGGTCGATGCTGTCACGGTAGCACCAAGAAGAAAAACATCCTGGACGACTCCGAAAGCTTTATGTTTTGCAAGCTCGAGGAGGGCATAAAAGATGACACGCGCTCCTAATGAAAATCCGATGAGAGTAATTGGGCGGACGCCAAGATGTCGATGGATCAGAACATCTGCTAGTACACGGCCAGCTGCACGCGCGCGATCCAGAGCGTTACTCCATGGGTTGTCAATCAGATACCCCAACTTAGTGAGAACTGATGTGTGGACCAATTAGGGCAATGGGCGCTGGTGGGACTTGATTGAGACTCACTGATGGGCCATTGTAGCGCAGCCACAAAGGCGGACATAACGGTTGCTTGGAGCACAGTCATTCCGATCTGTGATAGTACTTCGCTGGTAAGGATCTTCAGCGCATCTCCTGTTTCCTGAATCATCTCAGGTTCCCAGAGAACACTGAACACGTCGCCGACTATTGGGTCCAGTACACTGAACGGTAGCCGTACATCGTCTTGAGGGCCAGTCATGAACCTACAGACATTTAGAAAGGTACGCTTGCCTGAATGGAGATATATAGCGTACCCAGGTACAGTGAGTATACAACTGACTCTCTTGTTGTTATGCAGTGGCAAGATGTCGAATGTTCGGACGAGCTGAGTCCTTTTTGCCATGCCACGAACAGCAATACCGGAACCCGTCAATACGCCTCCTGTAGTGATGACTGCCGCACCAGCCGTTCCAGCAAGAAAACCGGTAGAGCCACCGATGCCAATAGTTGTCAGCGCTGCACCAAGGCCAGCGCCAATGACAGGCGCAAGCAATCCGGCAGAGAGACCAATGACAAGACCACCCCCTATAACATTGGTCAGCAGAGGTCATGGAGGCTGATAGTTCCATACCCAATGTTGCAAGCCCAAGCATGACATACCGCCTCTTCTTCTGGGCCTTTTGTTGACCTTCAATCAACTCCTTCTGTTCCATATTTTCTACGTCCTCTTGGATTTCAAGCGCTTCGGTAACGCGACTTTCAAACTTGACGACATCGAGCCATCCCAGGCCGAGCTTGAGGGCAACCATCTCGAGTAATACTCGCGACCTTGCATCGTAGACGCTGTCAGCGATGAGAACGAGGAAAAGGTCACAAAGAACGGTCCAACGAATGTCCAAAGTGACGTTTTGATCAGCCGTTGAGAGAGTAGTGGTTACTCCAGGTACTGTAGATGTCTGAGTGTCTGCGAGAACTCTGGCAGTGGTCTGATACGTAGGTGGAGCTTTCGGTGGGGAGGTAGATGATGTGCTGGAGACAGAATTAGAAGGGGTATGGTGGGCATGAGAGTGCTGTGAGGTGCTTTGCTTTGGGGTACTTGGCTCGTCTTTAGATGATTCATTGACCAACGTTCGACCTGAGATGGACTCAGTGTCGCCATCGTCGTAGTGCACCACTCTGCTCCGCTCTTCCTCTTGTCGGTGAGCTTCTAAAGGATCGTATTCAGGATTAGCAACCGTATGCGTCGTCATAAGAGGCGGTACAAGATCCGATGCAAGGACACCATGCTCAGCGAGACTCTCAATCATCTTCTGCTCTACCCGTCGAAAATATCAGAATAGATAGTTTACAGAATTGAGTCTATGAAAACTCGCCTTGCGTTGCAAGTTCCATGTGGTAATACAAACGACCCATAATCTTCAATGCCCAGAGATCCATGTTGCCTATTGCAGCCTTGAGCTCCTTTCGTTTGGCGACGTTCAGCCGTTGAGACATTTCTCGGGCGGTCAAATAGCACAGACCAACGTAGGCAATACGTTGAGCCTCTGTAAGTAAGTTCTTCGTTGCCTGCATCTGACTGAGAGGTGTCATTGCTTTGTCCTCGTCGAATAGATATCTCGTGCGTAGATGAACCTCGTCTGCTTCATCTTCCTCGATGCCCCTCAGCCTCGTATAGTCACTTTCGTTTTGATCAAGCTTCGAGCGCCATTCATTACCATAGTCATCGACATCTATCAGGTTTCCAATCGCGTTTGCTGCACTTGCACCCTTCGCCGAAGGTTGGTAATGATATTTCTTCTGATCCTCGTCGTCCATGCCGCTGGCTGACGTATCCTCACGTACAACGGGCATGTCTTGCCAGCCATCGTCGTCGTCGTCGTCAAAAACATTGGTAATAGGCGAGATCGGGTTGACTGGCATGGTCAGAGATGATGAGGTGGGCAGAACATGATCTGGGGTCAGTCTCATCAATAATGCGATTGGTTCTTTTACTGATCGTGGGAACATATTTTCAAATACATTTTGATTGTATTTGTGCCTTTCATGCCGTACCCCCCTTTGTTTAGAACTATTCTCTACCACAGCTGCGTTCATGGTCTGACGGCTTGGCACTACACAGCAGCTCATAACAGCTCATACAGTGCAAAATTCTCGAGCATTCAACTTGAGCTTCTAGCACTATGCAGGTCCACTCGGTTTCCCAGTCAATGCCGCTTGCCACCACCGATAGCCCCAGCCAGCAGGTGCTGACGAATGAGGAGCTTCTCCAACGGATATTTGAAGAGTTCCCATTCGAACCATTTGATGAACAGATGAACAATGTCACGAGAAGCCATCTTCTTCGCGCAGCGCTCACATGCAAGGCATTCCTCGAACCTGTGCTCAATGTCCTGTGGAAAGCTATAAACACATTCATCCCTCTCTTCAAGTTGCTACCCTCGTTTAAGATCGTTCAGGATGATTATGTGAGTTTCAAAACTCTCAGTCCAAATCTGTATACTCAATTAAATCTAGGTTTTTCGCGGCCCTATATCAGACGCCGACTGGGAGCGCTACTACCACTACGCGCGTAAAGTGAAGGAATTTATATACCCGGGGTTCCAAGATGACAGTAAAGTCGACAATCACGCCAAAGTTCGCCTTGCGCAGCTTTGGCGGTCCTCCCTGCTTCCAACTTTACGTCGTTACACCTGCTACGACGTCCGGTCCCTAGGCCCCTTTATTCATCCATTGTTTATGTCCCCAACCTTGGAGTATCTCAAGTTGGGGTTTATCACTGACGCTCAAGATGCATCTGTGGGGACGCTATTGTCGATGTTGGTAGACGAGGTGCCAGGGCTTCGCAGTCTGCAACTCACCGGTTCGCTCTCGACGCCATCACTCATGTATGTCGTCCAATTCAAACACCTTCATACCCTTGACCTCCTTGGCATGGGGGACATGATTGATTCCCATTTCCTCTCCCTCGTATCCGATATGGAGGAGCTAGAAAACCTCGTTATCGACGTGTACAACTCACCTTTGTCCACCTTCCCAGTATCGAATGGATTTCTACAATTAAAAAAACTTCATATCACGGCGTTCCACGCAACCATTGAGCAACTCCTCCTTGATTTATCTGATGACGTCGCATTGGAGTCCCTGGGGTTCATCACGCCGCCTGCTCCACTACCAACGACCTGGGAGAGCGATTTCAGCAGCCTTGTGCATACCGTGATACAGCGCTGGTCAAGGTCACTACGACGAATCACAATCGACCGGGAATGGAGCAGTTACATGCCCTTATCGCTTCCCAAATCCCTGATCCGCCCCCTCTTCCGCTTACCCAACATCGAGTACTTCGTCATCTCCGAGTTCCTCGTTCCCTTCTTTGACGAGGACATCTTAGAGCTTGCGACGGCATGGCCTCTACTCAAACACCTGCACATCCCACATGACGACCATACCACACCTCACGCATCCTTCAGTATGCTATATACGCTTGCTAAGTTTTGTCCGCAACTTCAGCTACTCGAAATGCCCCTTGACACGAGGCACCTTCCTCCTCTTTCAATGGAGAGCCCGCTTCCAAGTCCCTTGAAAATCCTGTACATCGCCAATGATAACCCCCCAACAGAGACGCGGGACTTATTACTATCAGCTCGACATCTGGACCGCCTATTTCCCCGCTTACGAAAACTAGGCCGTTCGAGCCTGAAGGACCTGGAGAGCTCGACGTGGGATAAGATCTTTGCGATGATACAGGCTTTCAGATCCGTGCGAGCTGAATCGCATTCTTGTTAAATGCAACCACCGTATGGGGTGGATGCCGCAGTTTGTATTCTAAATCTTTGATTTGTAGATAGGGATGTACTATGTGTATTTGGGTTATGTGTCAACAAGATCGATATCGATGCCAGGTGGCAGTCTGATACATAACACTGTGAGATTCGACTCGCCTGAGATGATCACTCGAAGGGCAAGGTTGATCATGTCCTGTAGGTATAACCAGATATCTGTGAGTGACCTCGAGGTATCCAATTTCTCATTGGCTAGGGACATACTATTATACCTGAGATCTACAGCCACGAGTGAGACTTTCTTGGACACCGGAAGGCTAGGCAACAAGCGACGCAGTATTTTCTCTGTGTCAGAGAAAGTTGCATCGGGATTAGCCACCATCCAAGGCCTATCACGGCAAAAAGACATTCAGTATGAGCTCCTCGAAGTTCGTGTATCTTGAGCCAGTAAGTTCTGAATCGAGAAAAGTCTAGCTGGGGGTATGAAAAGGAAGGTCATGGGTAGAAAATCGAGCGATATGGAATGAAGTGAATGGGGAGAGTGCGAAGTTGGACAGATTGAACGAATGATAAGGGAGACAAACTCCACCAGGGCGTTCGTGCCCGCAGGGGCGTCTCTGGAGGCAAAATGGATGGTTCTTAGATAGGGTATCATCGGCATGGTATTTAGATGGCTTTGAGCGAGAGGAGAATGAAGAAGCTTGCTAGTCGTAGGAAGTAGACACCTAGTAAGTTTGCTACATCTAACCCCTTGTAGTAAGCGGGCACCACGTAATAACTGTGTCAAAGCCAGCCGTTTCGATACAGACATATAGTAGATTGTGATTGAAGCCAGCGTTGATGACGCGACCCTCGTCGTCAACGAGGTAATTTCCCCCCTCTGCAAACCATTCCCAAAAATCCCGTTCAAAATCTATCCAATTACCATTTTCGACGCAAGGTATTTTCAGTCTGTACGGGTTATGAAGGTGAATGCTCCTAAAGGTAGAAGTCTTCGTCAAGATTTGCGCCAGAAGAAATCCACGGATGCCCCCAAGTTCTACATACGCTGTATCTTCAAAACGGGAAAGAAGAACGTTTTTAAGAGACATGAGGAGCTTATTGAACGATGTGCTGTTTGCTACATGAAGGTGCAAGGCGTCGAGAGCTGAAGCTGAGGAAATGATCGTGGCCACATTGCTGCATCGCATTTTATCGAATATCCGTAGGTGGCATACTGTGGGGCGCCAAATGTAGGTTGCGATATGCGGGCTGCCCATTCAAACAGTAGATAGCCTCTGGCAGTCGATAGCTCTCTCAACCGTGATGTTTGAAAATAGGTGTCGCTGCACGCGAGACACGAATGTGTGGTTTACGAGTGCTCAAGCTGCTAGGGTGCATCAGGCGTCTTTATTTTCGTCAAGGGCTATATGATCAATAATTTCCCCTAGTATATAGATAGGAAGGCGCGCCATCGAAGCAGCAAGGTGTGCTATGGTGTGGGAAGAAACAGGAAGTCAGATTGCCAACTTGTAAACTATGGTCACAGGAATCCTTTAAGTTTAGCATCGTGATTGGTATGTAATGACCGCATTAGTCTCACTCCTTGGCAACAAATAGAAGCTGTTGCACGAGGCAGCATCGTTAACTTTTGAGAAACACACATCATGAGAGCTCATCAGACTTAAGAGCTACATTCGAGCCGCGGTTGCCGAGTCTTGCCTTCATCAATCGGATCAATGTATTTCGTAGACGAGGATTGGCCGTCAGCCGGCATTCTCTGGCATCTTGATCTGAAGAAAGTCAATCAGAATTTATCAAATCATTGTGCGTAACTGATTACCTTCGCTTGTAGATAGGAGAGGCGAGGTCAAGGCTGCCCCCTGCTCCCGCCATAGTCCGCGATTCGGTCCGAAAATGTTATTTTTCGCCACGCACACTCAAACTGTGTGTCTCGTGGATGGGCTTCTTCACCCTCGTTTTGCTGATTTCTAAGCTTCCATGCTTGTTCTTGTCTCGTCCAAAGGCCACGCGACAGCATCAGCTGAAACTTCAAAATCAGTTTGAATCATTCTCTGACACTCGAAGTATGGGCAGGTCCTTCAAAGCCTTTCAAACCCCTCTCTAACAGCCCTCTGTGACCTCACAGTTTCAAAAAGTACCTTCAACTCCACAAGGCTACCTATCTCGCTTCCGACTAGTTTGGTGATGCCCGCTCGGACCCTGACATGGACTTTTCTATATAAATGAGCATTCACAATATTTGCTCAAAGTATCCTGTCAGTTGTCGAACCACCCACGTAGCAGATATGGCAGGCTTTGGTGGCAAACTTCTTTGCTTCGCGCTCCTCGCGACTTATACGCACGCTCTCAACGTGACAATCCCTCTCGTTTCTGACTCTTCCACTCCTTATGTTTCCCCTTCCCTCATCTCGCTTTCCATTGAATTCGATAGGTTCCCAGATTGGGCAGGAACCACGTCGCGTAACGAGTTCTTTTACAACACCTTGGACAACCTCAAGCAGATAACCGGGCAGCCGCCTCACATCCGCATTGGAGGCAATACCGAGGACAAGACCAATTTCAGCCGAAACGCGCTGGTACGTGATTGCCCTTTTTTCTTTTTATTTTTTTTAATCCAACGCGGCCTTCTCTGACCGGATGGGTTTTCAGTTCGCCCAGGACATATTCCCAGCCTACACCTCCACGACGCCATACCCAGAGGCCAGCAATATCACAGTTGGGAACAGTTACTACGAGACTGCTCGTTTTCTTCCTCCAGGTACGTGTCTAAATTTAGGCGCTCTGCCATTTGAGCGCTCCAAGTAAAGTTGTTTCACAGGCACTCACGTCACATGGGGTGTCAATTTCGGCCAAAAGAATCTCACCGCTGCAGTTTCTGAGGCGTCGGCAATCGCAGACGCGTTCGCGTCCCCGGACATTACGGGACAAGGAATCGTACTAGACTATGTCGAGATCGGGAATGAGGCGGATCTCTACAAAAACAACGGACTGCGAGCCAAAACCTACAGTGTTACAGACTATGTCTCTGAGTGGGTGCATTTTTTCATATACTTTCACATGTACTGTAACAGGTACACCACAGATGGCTCCAATTCGCTGGAAACGTCTCCGCTGCCGCAAGGATCAGCTCCAAATCTCACACCAAATTCCTTGGCTTATCGTTCGCGGGCTCCGCTAACGGTGGTGTTGGCTTCTCTGCCCAGGCTGCCTTTGAAGCAGGAATATTAACGGGTCCTGGAGAGTTCATCTCTACGTCAGTCTTCATCTGTAGCTACCTTCATAAACGTACTAATTGTTTGTACTTTAGAATCTCTCAACATCACTACCAGGGATCCTTCTGCACAGGAAGTGGAGGCTTGCTTGCCAACCTTATGAACAAGGCCAGTATTCGTGGCAACTTGACCGCATTTACTCCCGATATCCAAGCCACCTTCGATCAAGGTCTCACCTATATTCTCGGAGAGACCAACAGTTACTCTTGTCATGTACGTTCTTAGGTCTACGCTCGAGACAACACCTAACTGTTCTATTAGGGTGCTCCAGGAGTTAGCAATACCGCTGGAGCTGCACTGTGGACCCTGGACTATGCCCTTTATGCGTGAGCGAAATCCTTGTGTAGCACAGCCAAATTACTGAAATTCTTGCAGTACACAGTTGGGCATCTCTGTCGTCCATTTCCACGACGGCATCGGATTCAAGTACAACTTGGTAAGCTAAGGCAAACATTCATATTGTCAGTCCAATCTAATATCATTACGACACCAGGTCCAACCCATTACATTGACGCGCTCGACGCTAGATGGATCACCTTTGTCTCAGCCCCAACCACCTCATGTTCAGCCCCAGTACTACTCTGCTATCATTGCTGGGGAAGCGATCGGCCATACTGGTCACTCACAAATTCTTGAAATCAGCATCGATGACGAGAATATCTCAGGCTATGCCTTCTACGAGAATTCCTGTCTCGTCCGAGCGGTGTTCATCAATTCCGAGGCCTACTTGTCCGCTGACTCCGATAGGACAAGTACGCACCTTGACCTCGGGCTTGTCCTTGCGTCCTGGAACACCAAGGTACCAGCTTCGATGACATTGAAGCGACTTGCGATCGAGTGCGTTCCGTTTGTCTCCTTTCCTTCCAAGAGTCAGTACTGACTTAACTTGATAACTTTCATTTAGCCTTGCTACAGATGCATCAGGGCTCACTTGGGGTGGACAGACCTACGAGACGTCTGACGGCCGTGTTGCAAACGCTCCTGATACCAAAACTTTGCCAGTGTCAGCCGGAATTGACATTTCAGAAACAGAGGTGGTTATGGCGACATTTAATTATCCTTAAGTTATCTACCAGTGTTTTATCTGCAATTGGATTTTTTTTGTTGGGTTCAACTTTCAGTGTTTATCAGTGAGACAAGCCAAACTCTCACTCATTTATCCTGAAGCTTTGGCTTTGAAGACGTAAAGACTGAGGGGTTAAATCTCGTCGCCAAGGCGTTGGATTATTGATCCGAAGGGGGGATGCTCATGTCATCATCCCTCTTCTCCAATTCAAGCATTTCTGCCTGGCGCGCATGTAGCAGGACAGGCGCGTTGCAATCATACAACGCTATGAGACTGCGCATTCCTTGTGGTGTAGGACCTAGGTACCAGATCATGATCACATTGGTCGATATATCGCACTGACATCCGAAGCCGTTACTACATAGGCCCACAAATTGAGTCAGATGTTACCCATCCATGCGCTCTTCGCTACTTCGATTGCCATTAAAGCCACAATAAATCACACTCTCCATAAACTTAAGCACCCATGTTATCTCGGTATTTCCTTTCACTGGCTTTCTTGACTGCTGCATTTTCAAGCTTCGTTTTGGGCTCGCCTGCTCAGGCCTTTACCAAGCGCGATTCTGTCAGTGGACCTGTCATCTCAACCAACTTTCCCGATCCGTCTATCATCTGGGTTGATTCAGAGAACGCCTGGTTCGCCTTTGCGACCAATAGCGGTGGTGTTAATGTACAAATTGCAATTAGCACTGATTTTGATAGCTGGATGGTCAGTATGCATCCCTCAACTCCAACGGTCAACGTACTCATTCCTGCTTTAGGTGACGGGGGAGGATGCGTTGCCCAAAGTCGGAGCATGGGTGGATGCAAGCAACCCTGCTGTATGGGCACCGATGGTCATTCAAATTGTGGGTCCTCTTTCTTTTCGATGTTACAAACACTTCTGACGTCATTTGTGTAGGCGGATGGATCCTTCGTTTTGTATTATGCGGCCACCAATGGCGCGAACACGTCCTCTCACTGCGTCGGAGTGGCGACGTCCTCTACCATCCGTGGGCCATACACGCCGCAAGCGGACGCATTTGTCTGTCATCCCGAGCTAGGCGGTGCCATCGATCCCGCTGGTCACCATCATCCTGATGGTAGCCTTTATGTCGTTTATAAGGTTGATGGAAATAATATCGGGCACGGAGGCTCGTGTAACAATGGTGTCGCGCCTATCCAGTCAACCCCGATCATGCTTCAGGAGGTCGCTGCAGACGGTTACACAAAGATCGGAGATGAGGTTCAAATTCTCGACCGTGATGATGGTGATGGGCCTCTAATTGAGGCCCCAAGTCTTATCTACGTCAACGGGGTATTCCTTCTGTTCTTCAGCTCAGGGTGCTATGCAGAGACGACATATGACGTGAGCTACGCATACGCCACCTCTGTTACAGGTCCATATACCAAGGCGCGAGGCCCGATTGCACCCTTGCTAGTTACTGGTACCGACGGATTGAATGCGCCGGGAAGTGTATGCGTAGCTAAGGATGGGTCTAAGATGGTATTCGCTGCATGGCTTGGAGATTCTATCAGTGGAGGACGAGGAATGTGGACAGCCATACCGACAATCTCTGGCACGACAGTTTCCCTTTGACCTTAAACTTGCAATATGCCGACTTCAAACTTTAAACAAATACACACGTTTTTATTTTCAGTAAGGAATGGAGGAACGAACCAAGGTACATCACCTTTCAACTATCAACTAGATAAGACGTTTGAGAAGGGAGTGTGAAAAGCAGTAAGTGCGTATATAAATGAGAGTGGGTCGCCCACAGATGCGTCAATGTCTCTGCGCGCACGAGATATGGAAACCAAGTATTATGAATGTGCCTTATGGTATCAAGCAAATACAGGTCGGGGAGGAAAGAAAGGGGACCTTTCGGTTCGGGTAGGAGGAATGTATATTGAATAGTTGTTCACTGGGATTTGAGGTGCATGGGCGTATTTATAACCTAGCGCGTACTGATTCCTTGACTCGACAGGATGAGATTGTAGGGCTGACCAGAATGGTAGTAAGGATCATAAGAAGGATAGTAGGGATTAACATGATGACTAACCCTGCTAGGAGGCTTATGGGCATTACAGTAGGTTTTTCTGAGCCCAACACATGGAAATTATGGTCGGAATCCATGCATATACGCCGCTCCCATTGGTAGAATTAACGGAGCGAGATGTATGTTTCGAGAAAACGTGCCCAAACTGTCCGACGTGTATAATGGTCAGAACTAAGTTATGAGCAATCATCAGAGCGAGAATAAAGACGGCACAGGGGTGTGGAGGCAGACGAACGCGCCTCGATCGCCAAACATGGATATAGCATACAGCACGCACGGGAAAGTTCTTTCCCCGATCGAGCGAAAAAAGGCCATTTGTTATGAACGTTGGCAATGAAGTGCTGGATATGAACGCCATCTGGCAATCGAGAGCGGCAGCCAAGCTATCTGCAGAGGAATCATTCGATCAAGACATGAATGTTGCTGGCGTGTCCATAGTGTTTAGGCACGAGGATATGGAACGAGATTTGTGCAAGGAAAGTAACCCTCAGGAGGATGGTTGACCAGCCGCCAGTTAATATAATAAACGCGATAGACTCGTACAAAGCGGCTAGGATTCGTACAAAGCGTAGTCAAGCCGTTGTCAAGACCAATTATTCCCTGGGCAAGATAGTCACTTAGTGACAAGTAACCTGAGGCGACAGGTCAAGGGAGCAGGAGCCCTTTCATTGACGAATAGAACAGTCGTCGAACACCCATTTCTGGAATTTCCTCGGCGCATAGGTTACTGTCTGTAGGGCTACCTTAGAAAACAGTGAATCAGTCCCATTTCGAACTCTGTTCTGTTCAGAGAAAGAAAGAAAGAAAAGAAATACCCCAGGTTACTGTCGGTAGGGCTGCATGTTGAAAAACAGTGAATCGCGGTACCAATCTGTTCTAAGAAAGAAAGAAAAACAAAATCTATCACGTGTCGAGGAGGTTGGGGATTATTTCTTGTCTTGTAACTCCCTTGTGCATCTGCATGAAAGGTGTGCATAGTGGCAATGAGCACTTCGCTAGAAGTTCAGGTCGCTGAACTGCAGCTTCTGAAATCCTCTCTTCTATCTGACGAAACTCTTACTTTCCTTGATGAAGAAGAACTATGGACTCATCTCACAGTTGAATATGATGCAGACCCGACGTCTGACTCGACGAGCTTCGAGCAACCGGAGTCTTCTTCGCGGTTTCGGATAGATATAGAGCATTCCGGGGTATCCATTGTTGTTGGATTCCCAAAGAATTACGACGGAAAACTTACACTTGGAGACATTCGTTCCACTTTTGCTGTAAAAGGCGATCAGATTACTCGGGCTGAACAAGAGCGATGGAAAAACGTACTGGAACAGCAATTCCAAGAAATTGAAGACACCGAGTACGTCTCAATGCATTGTTATTTCTAACCTCTGACTTATTGCATCTAAAGGTTTCCTATCTATCAACTACTTTCATTACATCTACTACCATTGCTTCATGAAAAAGTCGAAAATCAGCCGCCCACGGACCAAACTATCGTTAAAATGGAGAGGCCACGCGAAGTGCAGTCGACATACCATGCACTCTTGACTTCGCACCACCTCATATCCCCAAACAAACGGCGGTCACTACAAAGTTGGTCTGCATCATTATCCTTATCGGGCTTTGCGAAAGTTGGCTATCCTGGGGTAATCTACGCTTATGGACAGAGGGATAACGTCGAGGAATTTGTCGGAAACGTCAAGGCTATGCAGTGGTTAGCCTTGAAGGTTCGGTTGGTCGAAGAGCTTCCAGGAAATCTACCTCGAGACTTGGAAGTTAAGTACAAACGCTGGCTTGAGTTCCAAAAGGTCGGTGAGGTAGTAGAGGAGATGCGAAGGTTAGGGCGGGAACAATACATCCTAGAGATGGGCATTGGAAGTGCTGCAAAAGAGTGTCAGTAGATGACGATACTATACCTTCACAAATCGGTTATTCCCCCTATACTTCTTGTTATACTCAATAGAATATCGCTTGTCATCCGTTTAGTGAGCCTTAGAGTAACCTTGCAAAGCGTTACTAAATTATCTGATGATGGTTCAATAGTTGGCTGCAGATTCCCAATTATAGTTGTGTGACTAAGAGACCTTTCCAACAACGTTCACCAACTGCATCATGCATCTCCGCCTTCTCGCTCTCCTTACCCTCCCATTGCTTTCCTTTGCCTCCCAAGAAGCGCAAATTCCCATTTTCAATATCCCTGTCATGGATGAAGCACCGCTAACACATTCCAAACCCACCCTGGCGGATCTACTGACAATTGAAACCTCGACGTCGATATTTTATTCATATGCTCGTGAATTAGAGCTTAGCGGTACTTTTGCGGACCCAAGAGCCACGTCAACGATTTTTGCTCCAACTAACAAGGCAGTTATGGCTCTGGCGCGCAAGCCGTGAGTTGAAGATTCGTTGCTTCGTATTAGGAGTACTCATGCGTTCAATTGAAGGCATCAAGGTCCGGATTCATCTCTAGAGGACGAGATTACTATTAGCGAGCAGGAATACGATAACAGGTCGAAGAAGAACGTGGAGAACTGGGTGTCTGCTCACATTATACCTGTCAGTTTTATGTATCGTCATGGTTTTATAGGGTTTTTTTACGCATCTTTCACAGGACTTCCCTATTTCTCTCGACGAACAACAACATCCTACTCTTCTTGAAGGCAAATCTCTCACATTTACGCCGATTAGCAAGAGCGATGGCCGTGATGCTCCATGGAGTCGAGTTACTTTAGATGGTGGAATCAGAATCACTGGGATGAAGGAGGTGAGATACTTTCTTAAAGTGCCTTGGAACCTTCTCATTTATAATTCATAGGGATCGAATGGTGTCCTGTATTTGATTGACCGTGCCATCTCCTATGACTAATGTTACGACCTCGCAATGACCGTCTATATTTCACTTGTGATTGTGAGTAAATGCTCAACTGATCTTGAAGAAGAGCGTAATGGATTTTTGTTTTAGCCCTACTGCTTGTAATGTACTGTTTTGATGCCAGTTTAATGCTACAATTGACAACCTCCAGCCAATGAGACATGACAGGAGCCTATCATACGTTGGTACTGGTATTACCGTCACCTATGTTAAGTTGGCGCTCTCTCGCAATCCGATCTTCAACCTTTTGGACCTCTTTATCCCAGTTCGCCCCTAGAGACAACACAGTTCCGACCACCGCGCTGTATAATAACGCTGCAGTCAGCCCCATCCATATCCCATGCAGCCCAAAATCGCATCGGAAGGCAAGCCAAATTCCTAGTGGAAGACCTAAGAGTACAAGAGATAAATTTTCAGCATCATTGACGGGACAGGACCATACCTATGAAATAAAAGCTCCTGTGTTATAATGCATGGTCAGTTCGCCCTATGTAAATGTTTTATGTTAATGTGGCTCACGTTAAATTCAACAAGGCCCCAAGAGACTTGCAACATGGGCAAAATCGTAAGCCTTTGTTAAACGTGACAGCAACAGTACAGCAATGCCTCACTTGAAGTCCTCTTGCTCTTAATATCGCTGCGGTCACGGCAGAATTTGCATCGAAAAACTGGTAGAATGTGAGCAGAGGTATAACAGATGCGACAAGATCAACCACCGCTGTGAAAGAACTGTCGTTGAGAGGTCTGCTGTTTTCTCAGTCTTCGAAAGACCCGGTGATTAGAATAGCAGGTGAACGGTGTAAGGTGAGACCAAGATGATTGTATGAATTCTACCAGAACATCGCATTAGTTCCACATATGACATTTACGATTATTCTTCATCGACACTGATAGAGTTCCCTTCAAGCTCCTTCGCTATGCTATGCCGAACCTTGTCCACTTCTTTTAGCCAATCCGTTTTCAGACAAATGATCGTTCCAATGATAGCGCAAGATGACAATGCAATACCGACACCGATCCACAGGCCATGAAGGCCCAAGTGCCCATGGAACGCAAGCCAGATCCCGAACGGAAGACCTAAGGGCAGAGTGAATTCGACAAATTTGGAGAAGTAACCAATCCGAAATGCTCACCTATTATATAGTATGCACTGAAGGATACATAACGTCAGGTTCTCTGCCGATTCAAGCTTGAGTACTGACATCCAAGTCTCACCTGATATTCAATATGGCCCCCATAAACTGGAGAGAATTTTGACTTGAGTTTCTCTAAATTTGGTTGGGGTAAATTCAACCTCTTACCTGTCGGCCTGTAGCCCTCAATAATCCGCCTGTCACGCAGGCATTACCATCGACGAACTGGAACAAGGCAATGACGGGAATGACCGCTGTTACAGTCGAAATGACCTCTGTATCATCGTCAGATTATTTGATAAATGGGTACGCAATGCGGACGTACCTCTGTCACTGCTAAAGACTGTTGCCAGTGATTTACGGAAACTCATGTACATTAAACTGTGTGCGGGCATTGAAATCTCAAGCCCCCGTACTAACAGAACGTAGCCACTTACCTCAGAAATATAGAAGCAATCATAGTTAGTACAATGGCTGCATAGGCTGCTATGCGGGCTCTTTGGGAATTCCCTGCGCCTAAAAGGTTTCCAACTCTGTTAATGCGTATGTCAATAAGGAATCAGAAACATAAGACAGGTATATACCGTATTGTCGAAGCGACAGCGAGAGCATAGCCTACATGCCAAGTGGCAGTTGCCGAGGTTAGGAGGATAGATTGAGATGCCATAGCGAGGGGTCCCAGGCTTTCATTGATTTAATTGGAACCGGAGAACAGGGAAATAACCGCCCGAACCAACTTACAAAGAGGCAGCAAGGGCAAGGACTTCCCAAGCCCACCATTCTGACGCCACTTGCCCTAGAGCATAGATGTGAAGAAGAGTAGTAAATGAGCCTGAGAGGACTTACCGACGCCAGACAATCCGAGGCATGTTACAATCCCTAGATGGGTGAACATCTTCGGAGAAATGGGATGCCATGAGGTGTGAGGTATCAGAAATGTCCCATACACGGTAAAGAGTAAGGATACGAGAATATATGATATAGCAGCACTAATTGGAGCGCCTATGAAACCAAGTCTGAAGGGCGCAGGTCCCCAAACTAAATTGAGATAAGACTTTGCAAACCTTCGGTTCATCAAAGAAGCTAACCGAGGACATAGTTCAATATTGCGTTGAGCGGGGCGACAATGAGCATTATACGGGTTTGAATAGTAAAGTGGCCTTAAAGTCCAAGTAAGAATCTAGGTCTACTTTGACGAGGTTGGTAATCTTACCTTGAGACTCAAAATAACGCCTGGGCTGTAATATGTATAACGTCGCTCAAAATGCTGATTTTTACGTTGTCTAACCTGGCAATGTTATTGAAGTTGTCGGCTGTCATGTGAGTTAGTTTGGTAAAGATCCGGGACACACGTACACACCTGGTAGGCCGAGGACAAACCACCGCAAGTATACTCCCGCAAGCCTAGCAATCTCCGGGTCTTGTCGAAGATGGAGTAAAACAGTTTCCGCTTGTAGCCACAACCCAATCACTGGCTGTGATGACTCTTAGTGGCGCTATTCTTTCGAAAAGTCACGGTAGGACTCACTATCATCGCGATTGACAGAACGATTGCTTGAAAGAGGAGGATAGGTCAGCAGACTTTTGTTAGCACTGCAAGCTTCAGGACAAACCCATGCGCTGAGACCATAACCCGACAAGCTGAGGATGTGAAGAAGTGTACGCCGATGGAAGCAGCGTATCCAAGGCGCTGGCCAGGCCATGGAGAATGCTCATCCCTGTCACGTTCGCCGTCATTGAACCCAAGCTGATAGCTGCAAGCGCTGGCGTGGAAATATGACCAACAGACGCTACTTGAACAATAAGAAAGCTATTTTCCAAGAGAAAAGACCTGAACAGCACAGAGTTGGTTGGAGTTAGTGAAAAGAATTGAAGTCTTAGGGCACGCACCCAAGAACAGGCAAGGCGCAGCTGGGAATTGTGCATATCTCTTGCCAAAAAATGGTCCAGCTAGACACAGGAACTGTACTGGAGTGCTCAGAGTGGTGGATTAAGGGCGTGTTTTCCATTAAGGTTTTAGAGTTATCGCTGGCTGCAGCGATCGTCGACTGAAATACTCTGCAGTCTTCGCTGGAGAGAGAGGGGTTGGTATAGAGAGGACATGGCACATGTACCCCTTCAAAGACTTATAAGAAAACCGATTACCGAACAAGAGAGCGAAAGAGCGAGGTAATCGAACTTACTGTGGAGTTGGTAAATGCCAAGACGAGGCCGGAAATCAATCGATCAGCGGACCGTGTCAATATCAAGTTATCAACTATTGATATTAGGCGTCTAGAGGATCCCAAAAAACTGCGGTAGAAACCTTTCAACATCGTAATGGGTTGAAGAAATGATAGATGAGTAAATTCAGTGTTGGCGCACAACGGCGTGAGCAACAGCTATATATTTACCTAGATGAGTAAACTAGGTATTGGTAAGTATCGGAAGGCATTGTAATGTAAGTAGTTCTTACCTCAGTGTTGGCACGCAACGGCATGAGCAACAATGATCGGTAAAAAATTGTATAGTTTAAACGTGAATACAATAATCAAAATATCTCCCCAGCAGCAGCACGGCATCATCATGCGTGAAGCTACCCTCTCGCTGAACCAATAACCAGAAAGCGCAAACACATTGCATCTGCAAGGGTCCTTGATGACGACAATTTGGATCTCAAATCAGTCAAGATTGAAAGAACTATCGCGAAGAGCTTGACTGTGCAAAAGATGCTGGAGACAATAGTGAACCTTGCTTGTCAAATGATGAAGAAAATAGTACTCCCTCATTGCCACAGAAGGTCTGCCATGTTGAAGACTCAGATGAGGAAAATCCTATGGCATCATTGCACTCCCTTGCACTGGCCACAACAAAAGAAGATGATAAAGTTATAGTGGATAAGAAAGAAGCTGATATCAAAGAACTTCATGAGTATATAAATTTCTACTAAAGGCTAACTGACTCACATATCAATTGTTATTCAGGCTGCCTTCAGTGCACCTGGACATCACCCATCTATGCTTTCTACTATGCAGATCCTAACATCAAGTATATCAATAAGCGATGTGTTCACGAGTTTTATTGTTTTGCCCAAGGCTGCCAAAGTGTTGTGCGAAGGTATCTTGATACAACAGATCGAAAGTCTACGAAAAATCTGCAGTGTCATGCAGTCAATGTTGGGGAAAAGATATTGTTGAGCAAGCAGATAAGGCTGCAGATTTGAAGGCTGCATGTGAAGGCCTAAAAGATGCAAAGAAAATAAAAGATAGATCTATTACAGCAAGCTTTCATTGCATTGAAAAAGAAAAAGTGACGTACTTGCATCGTCCAATGTCCCAAAATAAAACCTGGTGTGTATTCCTTCTATAATCTTACTACAAACTCTTCTAACTGATCTTGAGGGTTGAGATTGTCTGCTGGTGCACTGAAAGCATGAGACCCTTTAGTATCGTTGAAGATGCAGGCTTCAAGCATTTAATGAAGACAGGAAGACCAGAGTACTACTTACCTTCATGTTGAACTGTTGGCCCATGATATACATGAAGTCTTCAAGAGAGTTCGAGAATGAGTGGCAAAGATGCTACAAGTTAGTGAGAATTATATGTACAAAGAGTCAAGTTGTTGCTCACCACTGATGCAGGAGTATGAGGAGACACTCAGCTTTGGTACCGATGCATGGACATTCCCAAATCATTGCTCATACATTGTGGTTACTGTTCACTTTGAACAGAATGGTGTACCATTCTGTCTTCTTCTTGATCTTGTTGAGGTTGCAGAATCTCATTCTGGAGCAAATATTGCAGCTGCTTTTGCTGAAATTCTAGACAATTTTGAGGTGTCTGATAAGGTGAGTGCTATCTCTGCTCAGCAAATTTGATACTCACCTTGTTCTTATAGATTCTCAGTATAACATGCGACAATGCTTCTGCAAATGACTCAATGATCAAACACCTTGCTGGACTGGTGAAAGCATTCTCTGGCACTGCAAATCACACTTGCTGTTTTGCTCATATCCTCAATTTGGTTTGCAAAACTGTATTGCAACAATTTGACATATCAAAAAACAACACTGATGCTGCACTTGATGAGGCAGCTCAACTGATGGCAGAGTTTGAAAAGGATCTTGAGGATGATGATACAGAAGCGGAGGATGAGATTGATGATAGTAAGGTTGGCATGGTTGATGTTTGTGAAGAGCTGTTTGAGGCAGAGTGCAAAGAGCTTGAAGAATCGGTTGCACCTGTGAGACTTGTGCTTACTAAGGTAATCAATCTTTGTCTTCATATCACAAGGCTCACTCAGCAATAAAACAGCTTTGAAAACTTGCACTTGCTATCAAAAACTCATCTACCATCCTTCTTCTACAATGGTTTTCACTCCTTGATTGCTTATATACTACTGCTATGAAGGGTCTGAAGAAAAAGGCTTGAATGATCCCTCGAGATGTTGCTACATGCTGGAACTTGACTTATCTCATGCTCAAATTTGTGATCCAGTACAAAGCAGCAATTGATGCACTTACAGGCAATCAAAAGATGAATCTGAGGAAGTATGAGCTGACTGAGTATGAATGGACAATTGTAAATCAACTTCACGATGTTTTGAAGGTACATTGAGCTTGTATATTTACAATTTCATCTCTCAACTCATTCTACAGATATTTAAAGATGTGATCTTATATTTCTCTCAGTTAATACCAAACCTTGCAAAGGTCATTCCAGCAATGGACCACATTGATGCTCAGCTTTCCACCAACTCAATTGATGACATTTATCTCCTCTCGATACAGGCTGCACTGTCCATGGAAAAACAACTTCTCAATAAGTATTACAATAAAAGTGATCATTCAGAGGTCTATAAAATTGCTATGGGTACGTACTCTACTGATTTTGACTACATTCACACTGTTAGCTAATGTTTCGATGTTTGTAGTCCTACATCCTCAGCACAAGCTAGAATACTTCAAGGAGGCAAAATGGGAGCAAGATTGGATTGATATGGCACAAAGAATTGTTGAGGATGAATTTGAAAGGGCTTATGCAGACCTGGAGATTATAGAGAGTGACAAAACATCAGGAGAGGTAAGTCAGTGGTTTTCTTCCATCACATTATGACTGAATTCACGTAGAACACACAGAATAATAATTCAGCATCACCAGACAAGTCAAAAAACATGTTTGAGGTGCTTTCAAGATTCAAGAAGGGGCCAGCAGCATCTGACCTCTGCACCAAGCTCGAAAAATACTTAGGAATGCCTACAGAGAGAGTTCAGGATGCTGTGAAGTGGTAGTACAACAAGCAACAAGAATTTCCATGGCTTTCACAAATGGCAAGAAACTACTTATGCATACCAGGTGCATCATCCAAACATTTCAGTATCTTTGTTCTGATAGTGCTCCAGCAACATCTGTTGATGTTGAACGGGTTTTCAGCAAGGGCCATCTTATTCTTTCATATGTTTACAATTGCTTGAGCATGGAATCAACCCGTGCATTGATGCATCTTGGGGCCTGGAGCAAGGCTGGTCTGGTAAAGGATGAAGACCTCAAGGAAGCAGCACAGCTTCCTGATGTGGGTCACGATGAGGAGCTGGAAATCGACAACCATTGGAATGATGTTCAACAGCATCAGAAGGACTGAAAGATGGAGTAATGGCAACAGCAGTAGGTCTAGGGATGGTTTCATCAAAATGCCCCCAAAAGCCTTTGGCTTCAATAGCATCACAAAAACGCACGGAGAAGATGAGCCAGTTTAATCCAGAGGCATCAAGTTTGGGAATTGATGACAGCAGAGTGACAGACAGAGAGGTAGTGTTTGCAGACATGTTCAATAGCAATTTGAGCTAATCAGAGTGCACAGGGAAAAGCAGGGCCCATAACCTAATGGGTTGAAGAAATGATATGGTGCGAGAACCTAGATGAGTAAACTCAGTGTTGGCACGCAACGGTGTGAGCAACAGCTATATATTTACCTAGATGAGTAAACTAGATATTGGTAAGTATTGGAAGGCATTGTAATGTAAGTAGTTCTTACCTCAGTGTTGGCGCACAATGACATGAGCAACAGCTGAGATATTCAAGCTAAAACATTGTATAAGTATTGTAAATATGAATGTACAATACTATATGAGTGATAACAAAAAGATTTGGCTCTAAATGAGAGCCATTTAATTGAAGAGCACTGCAGAAAGGAGAGAAACAAGTCAGTAGATAATGATAAATGTTTTTGGAACATAGCTTGGAGTTAAAACAATAAGATGTGGCTGCATCACAGACTACAAATGCTCTGTGGCACATAATGCATGATTTGCAAGGGCTTTCTGACAGCTTGCCGGCCCTCTGACGGCCTTCTGATAATCCAACACACATTGAGCCATAGATGTGATTGAGGGCACAAGGCTCTAGCCAAGGCCTGGAGAAGCACTCAATAGAATTGGAGCACAGATGTCTCATCAATAGTAGCCAGTTCGACAAGGTATATAGCTAAGGGTCCCGCTCAGAGCCACTAACTACACATTATCTGAGCATCAGCCTTGCTTTCCCATTCAAGGCTCGTATTTGACCTACTTCTGCAAATCTGGAGCTAATGCTGTATTCTAGTGGAAGATATGAAATTCAACATTACTCTCCACTGATGCTGGTGCAGTATCCTCGCTCCTTTGCTATATTATACTGAGCCTTGCCCATTTCTTTTAACCAATTTGTTTTCAGACAGATGGTGGTTTCGATGGCAGCGCAATATGGCAATACAATACTGAGACCTATCCACAGGCCGTGAAGGCCCGAGTGTCCATGGAATGCAAGCCAAATACTGAACGGATTGCTTAAGAGCAAGGTGAATTAGAAACATTCTCAGAAGTAACGAACCTGAAATGATAACCTATTATATAGTATGCGCTAAAGGATACAGAACATTAGTTTCTCTGCAGATTTGAAATTGATATCATCAATGTCTTGCCTAATATTCAGTATGGCCCCAACAAACTGAAGAGCAGTTTTGACTTGAGTTTCACAAATCTAGGCCAGATTAAATTAAGACTTACCTGTCTGCCTGTAGCCCTCAATAACCTGCCAGTCACACAGGCATTACCATCCATGAATTTGAACAAGGCAATAATGGGAATGACTGTCATGACAGTCGAAATGACTTCTGTATCATCCTCAGATTATTGAAAAAGGAGGGAGCAATGCAGACTTGCCAGGATCACTGCTAAACACGGTTGTTAATGATTTACAGAAGGTCATGTACATTGAACTGTGTGCATGAATACAAGAATTGACATCCTAAGCGCTGATGGCCAACCCAGAGCATAGCCACTTGCCTCAGAGATAAAGAAACAATCAAGGTAAGAAAAATTGCTGCATAGGTTGATACACTGGCTCTTCAAGAATTCCCTGCACCTGTAAGGGCAACCTCTGGGGGCTGTGGAACAGTCACACAGCTGGCAGAGGGAAATCCAAAGTTTATTGAGTATGTATGTATAGA
>JABAJU010000153.1:0-49349 GCA_018220975.1 Tephrocybe sp. 9980TJB
CCCAGATCCTGATGGTCTTGTCACCTGATCCAGATACTATTTGCTTGCCATCAGGTGAGAATGCAACAGAAGTGACAAAATGATCATGCCCTTGAAGAGGTTCTTTGACCTGCAGACCTGTGGCTGCATCCCAGATCCTGATGGTCTTGTCACCTGATCCAGATACTATTTGCTTGCCATCAGGTGAGAATGCAACAGAAGTGACAAAATGATCATGCCCTTGAAGAGGTTCTTTGACCTGCAGACCTGTGGCTGCATCCCAGATCCTGATGGTCTTGTCATCTGATCCAGATACTATTTGCTTGCCATCAGGTGAGAATGCAACAGAAGTGACAAAATGATCATGCCCTTGAAGAGGTTCTTTGACCTGCAGACCTGTGGCTGCATCCCAGATCCTGATGGTCTTGTCACCTGATCCAGATACTATTTGCTTGCCATCAGGTGAGAATGCAACAGAAGTGACACAATCATCATGCCCTTGAAGAGGTTCTTTAGCCTGCAGACCTGTGGCTGCATCCCAGATCCTGATGGTCTTGTCATCTGATCCAGATACTATTTGCTTGCCATCAGGTGAGAATGCAACAGAAGTGACACAATCATCATGCCCTTGAAGAGGTTCTTTAGCCTGCAGACCTGTGGCTGCATCCCAGATCCTGATGGTCTTGTCACCTGATCCAGATACTATTTGCTTGCCATCAGGTGAGAATGCAACAGAAGTGACACAATCATCATGCCCTTGAAGAGGTTCTTTGACCTGCAGACCTGTGGCTGCATCCCAGATTCTGATGGTCTTGTCACCTGATCCAGATACTATTTGCTTGCCATCAGGTGACAATGCTGTTGCCTGGACTATTCTCTTTGTCTCAATAACAAGTGGCTCCATCAATGGCCATTCAATGTCATTACCCTCTACTATCTGCATCAGGCCTTGAAATTTTGTGAAATACATGTTCATTACCCAAGAAGTTTTGGGTGAAAAAGCAAGACCAGAATAGTAAACCTGTGGAGCTGACAAGTGATAACCTTCTCGAAATCGCTTTTCAAAATTTATACAATCTTTCAAGATCTCTTCCAGACTTAAAAGTTCTTGCTTCTTATTCAATTATTAGTACACTTCTCTACAAAATTAGGCAGTTACAAGTTATAACTTACCTTTGACCAATTCAACAAGTTTGATAGCTGTATAGCTGGGCTATTATATATTGTTGAGATACAGCTATGTGCCTCCAGCCAGAAAAGATACTTGTCTTCTAAGAAAGCCTGTAACTCTTGCTTGATGGCTGACACAAAATTCCTTGAAAAGCCTTGGAGATGATATGTTGCACATTGACTTGCATAAAGAAGACCTAAAGAAATATTGTCCTTCACTTGTTGTTTCAATTCCTTAATTTGACTATTCAAAGCAAATGAGGTGGGTAGTCTACACATATTAAAATGAAGCTCTGCATTCATAATTTTGAAACAGGCCAGTGCAAGCTCCTCCTCATACTGATCTTCAAGGTTGATATAATATATCTTGCTTGCATCAGAATTTACTAAAAAGTCATATAAAGATGTGTGAAATGGAGTAATAGGTTGACCATCACTTGTCACTCCACTCAGCATAGAGCCAAGACATGATAAAATAATTTTGATATCCTCCTGTTCATTATATGGTAATAGCACAGCAGAAATTTTATAAAACACCTCACGAGGTTGAGGTGTTTGCACAAACAGAATCCATCTCATAAGACACTGAAAGAGCTTAACAGTTTCATCTTTATTCTCATCAATATACATACTGAAAATAAGATAATACATCTGGTAAAGTGAAGCTCCAGGTGCAGTTCTTAATTTCTGCAGAAAGTTGTGTCTATCTGATGATAGCTTTACTTTTCGAGATCCTGTTACTTCATTGCATAGCAAAGCAGCACACTGAAATAATTCTTGTGATGCTTCTGCAATTTCTGAAATATAAGGCCCAAATTCTTTTTTGTGCAGTTGAAATTGAATAAATTGATAGATGTCTTTATTGGTATCTTTTTCTCCATCAATAGAAATCTTCAAAGCAGGAACATTAGAAAAACAGTCCATAATATCTGGATCTGGTCGATAAGTAAACATAAAGCGAATGCAAGAAGCAAGGTTGGGCAACTGTAATAAGTCATGCATCACTGAAAAAAGCTTTTCAATATCTTTTTCATTGCATTCATCAAATGCATCCACAATAAAGATAATAGGGCAATCAATATTAATACTTGACAAGCCCTTTGACAACAATATATAACATTGGTCAACAACATCAATTGAGCAAAGCTCATCATCTGTTAAACTTTGCAGATACTTCAGATAACTAGAATTATGTTTGGCAAGATGTTTCATCCATGTGGGAATGAGCTGAGATGATGAACGTTCTTGAACAGAGCGATTGAATGCAAAGAAAGGCACAATTGCATCATAAGATTCAAGCTGTTTAGCAATTGTGTGAGCAACAGCTGATTTACCTTTGCCTGCTGCACCACTTAGTAACAGAGTCCTTTCACCTGAAGGATCCAGGGCCCAGTCTTCAATGCGTTGCAGGAGAGAAACACGAGTGCCCTTCAGACAAGCCTTGGATCCTGAACGGCCAGCATCTTTGGCAGCATTAAGCTTTGACAGCAAGGTTGGATCTATATTAGGTACAGAATCAAAAACATCATAATGTCAGCAGTTCAAAATTATACTCACCAGCCTGAGAATCTTTGGAGAAAACCTGGATTTCCGCAGTGTAATTATCTCCACCAGTGTGATTATACACATTTTTTGGCCACCAATTCTCAGCCCTATTCTCGTCCATCCTAATCCTTTTTGTTGATAGACATGTGCTTCTAGGCCTTGAACCAACAACACCCTAGCTGGCTTTAGTGTCACATTGTGTCTACTGAAAAACGACTCGTACATCATTAGAGGAGTTTGTAGAGTCTCCGGACACCTTGCGTTCTCGCTTTCTTGAACTTGAACTTGAACCGTTGAAGTTATCCTGACCAATTATATTACACATATCATCAGATGTAGACTTCCAATCCACAGCCCTGCTCTCGTCCATCCGAATCTTTTTGGTCGGAGGGCGTGCGCTCATGGGCCTCAAACTGGCATAATTGTTGACATCCTAGATGACTTTAGCGTCACGATGAGTCAGATATTGAATGCGGCGTACACTGTCGTTGGAGAGGTTTGCGTTGATATGAGAATCACCGGAAACCTGACGTAGTCGCTCTCTTGAATCTGAGCCACCATAAATAATGAGAATGGTGATTTCAATGTTATAAAGTACTATACCTTCTCTCTGGTAAATGATCATAGTTTCGGCGATGTTTTGATCTCCAGTGACATTTGAAATTGTGCTGTTATTCACTTTATTGTTCTCACTGTTTTTGAATACGTTCATTCTGAGGAAGAGGAGTATGTGAGGACGGTGTGGTAATGGGAAAGCAGGTGCGATGTGGCTTATGACTTGCAAGATCAGTCCCACCCTACTGACCCAGTTGTTTGGGTAATGTGACCTGCCGGAGATCGCCGACATGGCATCAACTTTCGATTTCACGTTTTTGCCAGAAAGCCCATTTTTCTAGCAGAGCAGAAAGGGCCTTTTAGGTCGACATCCAGCAGGCAGTTCTCCCCGAGAACCTGTTCAGGGAAGTAATCAGGTCATATAGATCTCTATTCGCATTTATGACTTCGCGTTGAATGTCTTGCGCCAGTTTCAACTTCCAGGCTGTGTCATGAACCGCTCCGTCCATTCCGATATCCGAACCGAGTTTCCTATGGCGGTCTCTCCCACATCCTATCATACTTTGTCCCCTTGTCCAACAATACACTCTGATGCTACCCTCTCTACTATGATATCACTTACCAAACTCACCCCGACTTTCCCTCGTCATCACGAAACCAACCCTTTCTTATTATCCGAACTTAGACTCTTTACCAATGTATAAACTAACTACTCCTGTACTAGACTAGGCATAGAAGGGACCAATGTATTGCTCTGGTTCCCTTGGAACGAGAGATTATAATGCTGTGACAACTTCTGGTTCCCCGCCAATCTGGTCCGACTGCCACCCAAATGAGCCTGAGGGTCCGTCCCACTGCTGATATAACCGGTGCTTTCGCTGAGGGTACTTTGCAATGCTGAATGATGACCTTGATGGTGATGACGGCCCCATGCATGCCACTCACCCAAACTGTAGCGAAGAGGACACCAAAGGATGCTGACGTACAGATTGGCAGAGAGTACTTTTGTGCCACGAGCGTAGTCTCGATTGCGGGTGATTTTAATAAGTACTACCACCCACGCTTCGACGTGTCACATGGGCCGCAGAGCGATTTTAACCCCGGAGTCGTCGGTGATGACCTGCGAGTTCATGGGATCTCCGACCTGCGGATTGCGGACTGTAGTATCTTTCCGATGATGATCTCCACTCATCCCCAGGCTCCAGCGGTGATGATTGCAGAGAAGTGTGCAAATATGATAAGGCGACATATTAATAGTAGTTGTTAAAATGAGTAGTAGTTCATCACAACTCACTCAGGATAGCAGTGTATATATATATATATATATCGTATGACTTCTAGTTAGTGTGGTTGATCAATGTAGACAAACGCAAAAGGGGTCGAGGTAACACGGCAGGCATCTTATCTAATCCACCATCTTTTTTTTTTTTTTTAGCAAACTCAGAACTTCAGTTAGTACGTACAATCATATGCGTTTTCTGTTCTTTTTCTGAAAATGTTAAGTCAGAATACGTACAAAAACTCTAACTGTATCTCCATCTAAGCATGTGATGCATGGCGCCATTTCAGTTTCAGCCCCCTCTTGGCTTGAAAAGTCAAAAGGTCTACTGTTCCAGATTTGTGGAGACACAGCTCCACAGTACTCCCAACTGGCCATCATCTATAAGACTGCAGGATCCACATGCACTGCATACCATTACTACGGCCATGGACCATACCGCCTATGCTCTTGCTGCCCTTGCCCTCATTGTATCATACAGTTTCATTCGACCGGTGTGTTACTACTACTACCGATCTGTGACGTACTCTAAAATGTTATCGACAGGGTAAACGACTCAACACACCACCTATTATTGAGATCTCGGTATTCATGTCTTCAATTTAATTTAGATTCAATATCTGATGCTCTTTCCGAAGGATGTGGCCCAGTTCAAGTACCCTCGTAACGCATACAAATCGGCTTTGAAACGGTATGGCACCGTCATTGGTGTCTATCACAAGAACCGAGTAATTCTCGTGTCTCTGATCTTGATTAGAAACGTTCAATACCATCCAATCAGCTGGAATACATCGTGGATGAATCTCATACATCAGAAGTACTCACCAAGGCTGCCTTGTTTAGCGCTGAACCTGGAACTGCTGCAGTACAGGCTGCTTCGTTCTGGAATCACTATGTCCGCTAATGATAGTGTTGAAGATCTTGAATTTGCCGATTTTGAACGCCTTGCCTTGCAACCTCATTCAAGATCTTGATAAATTCGTGACCAAGGGCATCAGTCCTTCGATAGAGGACCTGGTCACTAAATGTGTGTCGATGCCTTTCCCGCTCCAATGCAATGACAGACATTTCCTCCAGTGACTCTGATATTTGAACGGTACATGTTCAGATTGGCCGCTCAGGCTCACGACACTAGCAAGCCCGTCCGAGTAGACCTTGCTCATCCTGTTCACGAAGCCATGGCCGAATCCATGCTCCTCCTTATCCTTGGTGAAGTGCGCGCCTTCCTCGCCAATATCCTATGATTATCTGATGAGGAGACAAGCGAACCTGAGCTTATCAATGCTGTAATCAAAGTCGCGTTCGACATTGCAATCACCTCTGGTATATATCAAAACATCGGGTATTGGTCGCGCACCTTCCTCACGACGTGGAGACTATTCATTTGGTGCGTCGAGGCTCTATTTCAGCTCCTGACTTCCTTCTTACCTCTTACGTTAAGGATCCAACTGATGATCTTTTCGATACCCTGGACGTATAGGAAGATTGCTGGGCGCATTTGGAAGGACTTGAAAGAGGTTCGTAAGGCAGGAAACGTGGATCACCTTGACACGGTAGGAATCAACTAGTTATCCTGACGGTCGTTGGTTGATCCTAATCCCCTGTGGTCAAGGATTGTCTCATTTGTTTTCTGGTCAAAAACAGTGGACGTGTTCCAGGAGTCATACAGAGCCTCTGGATTATGTGCATCACACTTAGGTAAGACTGCATCATGCCTCGATTGCAAAGACACTGACACTCTCTTTCAGATTATTTTTCACTTCAATTCATCAGACGTAAGCCTTTGCAATCAGAAGCTTCTACCTCCTCAATACCACTCTCCAGATCCGCTGTCATTGTTTGGGTAGTCTACGAGATGGCCGTTCCAAGGGAGATGCTACCGGCTCTGCGTGAAGAACGGTCGAACATCCTAGAGGTTGACTACGATAGTGGAAAGCCCACTTTGACTTATTCTTCTCTCCACAAGGCCAAACTCCTAGACTCTTTCATTCGGGAGGTTTTCCGGATGAAGGGCGACACCCTTTCCGTCGTCCGCCTCACAACTAAGGACGTGCCACTCGGTACCTATGTAATCCCTAAAGGTTTGGCGCATCAATTCAGATACCATTATTAACTACCGATAAGCACACAGGATCGTTTGTCATTCCTACAGCCACAATGTCCCACGAAAACGTTAATAATTGGGGGGATGATGCGAAAGAATTCATCGGGTATCGCTGGGTTGGAACGAACAAAACTGCGGCGAGCATTAGCACATCTTACTAGCCGTTTGGACTGGGAAGATTTGCTTGTCCTGGCCGCTTCCTCGCAGTCGCTGGTATGATGACACTTAGACAGACCGAATCTGTGATAGACTCCTACCATAAAGGCCAATATTATGCGACACTTAGAGGCTATGGTTCTGCTGGGCTCGAGAGTTGAGAGTGTGAAATTGTGAATTGATTTTAGGGATAAGACGGTTCACGTGATGAGGAGATGCGGTCGTGTGACCAAGTTTTGCCATGGACGAATCGGAATTGGAGCCTATCTAACCCTCTATAACCTCCCTCCAGGCCATCAAGGCTCTCTCAGGGCTCCCCCATAACTCTTCCGCATAATACATTCAGCACGCGACACAAATGAGCTCTAACGTTCACACGCGCACACTTCAAGAATCCAATCATTGGGTCTCCGCCTGACTTTCATTGGGGAGATGGGCGCCCGGACACTCGGTGGAGGACACGCTGTCAGATATCACCTTGTCATCGATCATGGACATCATACATAAGGACATTGACTGCTCACATGTATCGCTCCTATGGACCTCCACCTCATGTGGTGGATATTTTCAAGGGCGCGAACGGTGGTAAGGGATTTCGTTTCAACCCAATCAATCCAAATGAATGGTAACTCAACAGGTCTTCGTCTGTTGGTGTGTTCGACCTGTCTAAAAGAAGAATTTCGTTGACAATCTACCTGATGATTCAGTTTTGCGGTGGTACAACTCATGTTTTGCTGGATGAAGTTACCTCTTCATCAATGCCGCTCCGAAAGTTTCAGAGCCTACGATCACGCTAACGAGACCATCGCTCGCCTCTTAGGCTCCAATTTTTTACAGTGGATCATTGCTCATCCTAATGAAGTATCTATCTACCTCTCCAATTATACCTAAAAACCTTAAATCCTTTCATTTTGGCAGGCCGAACTCCGCATTTTCTCTCCATGTCTCCTCTACGTCCGGGTCCATGGCGGCCAAGAAACGTTCAGCACACTTGGAATGCACAACATCAATGACACCAACGGTGAGAAGGACCTGCGGTTCATCACGGCGTGTGAAGAGTTCTACGGCCTCCACGTTGTAGGCGGAAAGGAGCTGTACAACTTGGTACAGAACCGCGGTGACGGGATGCGGAAGAGCGCGTTATCTACCGTTATAAGCAGGGAGGAACTCAGATTCATGACAGGTGCAGGCGGCACCGATGCAATAGCGTTTGTCAATGGAGGGTACTACAATCGCTTCAATCCTAAGTTCCCGAACTGCACTGCCGATATAGGTATGCCTGAACATGCGACCATAGGGCACACGCGAACTTCTGGTACTTCTGCTCTCTAATTCCCGCCGATACGATTTCATTTTCCCATCAGCTGGCACCGAACTCCCATACATCCCTCCTCCACCCAAATACATCGACAAATACTACACACTCAACCTCACGGGACAAGCCATCATCACCGGTGCCCCGCTCATCGCACGCAACGGCGCCCCCACATTCACCGACGCCGAAATGCTCGAGCCCCGCTTCAAATACAATTCATCAGACATCACACCAGGTCTACTCAACCACGCCGAGCACCCCAACCCCCGTTCTGCCCTCATCGTTCCGGCTGCTTCACTGGCAGGCCACCGCAATGACCACGGCTCTCGTTCCCATTACCGTTTGGCGGCGGCGTTCATGACGACGGATAGGCGTGGACCGGGAGCGACGGGGTTTACGATGGTTGAGTGGGCGAGGGTTGGTGCATGGTTGACTCAGAGTGAGGACTTGTTGGGTGAGGGTGAGGGTGGGGGTGAGGGGTTTGTTGCGCTGAATTTGGACGGCGGCGCGTCAACGGTGCTGGGTGTTGATATCGCTGGTCAGGAAATGCTTGATGTCCGTTCACATAGGGAACCGCGTATTCCGTACCTTGTGGTTCTCGCTTCAAGGATGCATTTTGACTTGTGCTATGATGAAGGTATGATTGAATTCCAATTCCAGTTTGAACGATACGATGATAATCTTAGGCCTTAACATTTGAACGCTAAAGTTTGGGTTTTTTATACTTGATGCCCAACTCCACAGCCTAACGTTTCCTTGCCTGCTCCCCTTTGTTCTGTGTCTCCTAGACAAATGTAACGATTCTAGTTGCCCCCGGAAATATCCGCGGAAATATACACGCTCGTTTTCCGGAGGCATCCGAAACATTCTTTCCAACGAAGGTGGTCAAGTCACTCGGAAACTCATTCGCATAAATCAGTACCATATGCCTACTACATAGTGGATGACAAAAGCGTAGGTAAAGGCAATTGTAAATTTGCTCTATTGCGATTGATGAGACTTGAAATGAAGGTGGTCGTAGTATTTGGAGGTTCGTGCACTCATCATGTCCTTGGAGAAGTGCTCCAGATGCCTTTCAGATGATTGAGATTGTCCGAAGGTACGCTTCTGGTGGTACTTCATCTTTCGCTAGTAGAAGTGGTAAACTCGTCTGTCTTGGTACACATGAGTTCTTGGAGGTCGAGTTTCAGGAGGCTTTCAACGTTCGACATCCCTAGCCTACCTTAGTTGGTGCCCTGCTTCCAGCATGCATGTAATAAGGAGAAAACAAAAATCTGAGGGTCATGCTAGTATCTCAGCACTAAACTAGTAATGTGGTATAATACTATGCGTAAGCAGTCCGTGAATTGTCGCCCGCCTTGCCAATTTGCTGCAGCGGAATATTGTTATCCAGGTCCAAATCTTAGTCAAGTGTCAAAATGAAGGTGGAAGAGGCGAAGAAATGGAAGGTTTACTTTGGAAGAATCTAGATGTCGTTCCATGGCTTTGTTCGGCAGTGTTTAGCATTTTTCGTGCTGTCTTTCGGTAGTTCAACGTGACTAGTAGGCTGTTAACGTACACTGTCCAACTATTTATCAGTGATATGTCCAGATAATGAGCCTGCGACCGACATTTGCTACGAATCAACGTCAAGGAGATGAACCCGAAGTTTTTTGGTAATGCGAGCCACTGTAGAACATACAGTCAGCAAAAATATCAGTATATGGCGTACAAAACGGCGGACAAGGATGAGCGTGAGTGATGATGCACCGCTGAAAGGATGTTGATCAATATAAGAGGATAGCAAAGGTGAATTAGATGCGATCAAACCTAGTCAGTATTCCTGTGGGTATATCTAAGAAAGGTAGCTCGAAGGTGATATCGCGTACATACCAATGTTAACTGTGTACAGAATTAGCTTTTTTACGACAGTCTGTGTTCTGTGCGATTCTATAATGAGACATGCATCAGAAAGCCCACCGAAAGCATTCACCTAGCAAAGCCAGAGCTGATTACGTTGTTATTATATGTTGCGAACAATCTCCTGATCGGGCTTACCGGTTGCGGCGGAGGTAATACCAGAGAGAGACCGAAATGGAGATATCGCAGAGTGAGGTAGCTGCAAGCTCGATACTACCTCCAATCTATAATAGATCCAGTTAGGAACCTGGAATGTTCGTTGCAAGCTGAACTTGTAAATCGCACCTCGCCCATTCGTTCGTGAACGGCACCGAGAGAGTGTTGTATTGTTCTGGACAGCGCGTTAAGTGGTTGGGGACTTCGCAGAGATTACTTGTATCCTTACAGGTCGCCCCACAGAACTGATGTAGGTATGGTCAAATCGATCCTTTTCACGGATGTGGGATTACATACCGAAGCCAAACACTGCACATGACAGGTTAATGACAGGTCGCTATGCAATTTGACGGGAATTGGAGGTACCTAGCTGCAATGCGGACAACGCAGACTGAGAGATACAGAGTTACTACTACGAAAACCCACTGACAAAGACGATTACGCACTATAAGATAAACCAATTTCATATTGCCGCTCACTGAAACCACGTTGAGTTTAGCTTGAGGCGAAGAAGAACGATATGTTAGCGATCCTCACACATATAAACCCTCATAATATAAAGGCTATCAGTCTTGTCAGTCATTCTCTAACAATTGGGGAGTTAAAGGAGGGTAGCTCATACCTTTGAACACAGCTCGTGATGAGATACTGGAAGAGAAAGGTTCACAATGGCCCCAGAAGGACAAAATGTTACGTACGGTGGCTATAACAGACGCCTGCAGACATTCAGACTAGGGGATTCCAGCTGCGGAAGGGATAGATCTTACCCCTAGCGACCTATGGAAAATAATGGGTCAATTGTGACAAACAGATGTAAGCATCACATACCAGTGAAATTCGAGAAGGCCCAGATAATTTTCAGGCATCCGGCAGACAATATACCAGAAGTGTACCACTTCTGCAACCATCGCAAAATGAAACGTGTCCAAGATCCTATTGAAAGCAAAGTAGCTAGGTAATCATTTCACGCATGACTCAAGGGCAAAAAAGTGTACACACAGTGACACCCATACCTATTTATACGTCAAATGTGTACGGACCACAAAATTGGTTGACTTACCACAACACGTACGAGAGGCTTGTCCTGCCTGTATCTCCGGAAGTAGATCACTGCCTGGGACATAGTGATACCAAACAAACTATTTGAAACTGAAGGGTTATCATCGAAAAGGATACAGAAATTTGATGTCTCACAAGCACCCAATCATCATTCCTTTAACGAAATTTTGCACAAGTCAGGGAGAAGTACGGCGTTAAAGTTAAGGAAGGACATTCACCGATAATAAATGGCGCGTAGACTTCTCCATAAGCGACAAGCCCAGCCTCAGCGTCTGACATGGTTAGGAGAATGGGTAAACGAGCGGTGAATCGGAGGGGCCGGTTGGTGACAAGGGATGAGTGTAACAGTAGAAATCGCGCGCCGTACTATCAAGAGGCCTTAAATTTGTCAACCTGCAGGTATGTTCAAGTCAGTGGTGGAACAATTTTGAAGACAATGAAATCATTAAAGTTAGGTGTCGAGGTGGCAGTAGAGGAAACCGTGGAGGATTCAGAGCCTCACCTCGCATGAACGATCGTGGACGAGGCTTGATGTGAGAGATGGGCTTGCGCTCCCAACTCTCTGTTGCTTAATCCTTCAAGCGTCAAGCTTCAGCAATGGACAGGCTTACGACAATGCGGGCGGCGCTGACAGAAAATATAAGTGGGAAATCTGTGGGAAATACGTGAGAGCAACAAGTATAAGTATGTTGTCATTTGAAAAAAGGCAGGAACAAACAAAGCGTTATCCCTTTTGTGGTAGCCCCAGTGATAACTCCGTATCTACTAGTACTAAAAGGCAAACCAAAATGATAAATCATCACATCTCAATATTACTAATACTTAAATCTGGACATTGACAAGATGAACAATAAATCGCCTAGATCTCCCATAAGGACGAAAATTAAAACAACATTCTCCATCCCCAGATAACATCACAAGCTTGATTTAGTATGCTCTATGTCTCATGAGCTGTTTGCTCCACCTTCGAAATAACTTCCTGGCTTCGCGGGGCTATACGAAAATCAAATGGCCTAGGCCGGCTGACGAACGGGGAATAACGATATGGGGTTAGATTGGGAAAAGAAAGTGAATAAAGTAAGACTAACCTGAACAAGCCAGAAGTATACTCAACTTTGGGGTCGAATTCTTCACCGGCGTCATCGACGGGCTTTGAGAGCGTGTAGACAGCAAGCACAGAAGCAACAACGATCCAAATTGTATCCAGTGCTAGCCACCTTCCTGGACAAATACGTCTCCCAAAGCCGAAAACTGCCAATGGTGTTGGGTTGATGCCGTGACGGGAGTTGTTTTCGCTGTTCAAGAAGCGTTCGGGCTTGAATGCCATCGGATCCGGATAATGCTTCCGTGCAACGAGTAAGCATGATTGATTGTATACAACGTATGAAACTTTCGGGCATACCTTAGCGTCGTGAAGTATCGACCTGGGAAATGATACGCAAGCATTTCAGTACATCTATCAGAAAACAACGTAATATGGCGAGGCGCAGTGCACTCACCATATGTTGCCAAGAACAGTTGTCCCCTTGGGTATTCTATACCCGGCGTATTCGTCATTCTCTGTCAAGAGATGCGCCAGCGCTATGTTCACAGCTGGATTCCATCGAAGACACTCCCAAACTAGACATTCCAGGTACGGAAGCTTGTCTCTGTCCGAGAAGTCTGGGAGGCGATCTTGAGGTACAACACGAGCCAGTTCTGCTTGTGCTTTTTTCTGGATGTCGGGATGAAGTACCATAGCGAGGAAGAATGAGGCGAGCGTGGAGAGTGTCTAGTACAAGAATGGAGTGTGCAAGAGATCACAGATGCCATGGAACCTACTGTATCAGAGCCAGCCGCGTACGCCGTTGCAGCAACATCTTTGATGATCGTTTCTTTGGCAGTGTCCTGTCCGCCATCCTGGAACCAGGTCTCGAGTTCTGCACTTGTAAGGCAGTTTTCCGCAGTGCCATTTCTCTTAACAGGATATTTAAGAATAGGGTTCAGCAGACAACATTTCTGAATTTACCAGACGATTCTTCACCATGTCGAATGGTTGATTAAGCATTTCTAATGCAAGCTTTCGCCACTTCAACGCCTGTCGTTTGAAGTTTGCTCCCGGCATCCAAGTCGGTACATACTTCACTGGAATGTATCGAGACATGTGAGCTCCTGAAGACAATGCGCGCAAAAATTGACGCTTACATAGAGGAATGTAGTCAACCATGTAGCTTCCGAAGACGCCGCTGGCACTCGCCCCGGCAAGAGCCGTATCCGCCAGCGTAACGTACTCATCACCCTTCTCCGCCACATGGTGTCCATAGCAGATTTCGAGGACAATTGCTGCAGTCGTTCTAACGAACAGTTCAGCAATATCTTTGATGTGAGAAATATCATTGTGTACCTTCGAAGATATCGGTCAAGCATGGCTGGATCGTCATGGTTAAAGCCGAGCAAGTTGCGAAGTAAAGTGTTTGCATGTTTGATCTGTAGCGTGTGGTAACCTAGGACGCTCTTGGGCTGAAAGTAGTTGTGGAACATGTTCCGATGTTGCTTGTACCAGTTGTCATAAGGTAAACCGGAAAAAAGAAAGCCAAATCCTATTCTAGAACATCTGATATACAATAGTGAAACACGACAACGAAAGAAGTACGTACAGTTCGGATTGCATAGTTCGTACTGGCCTCGAGGAGTAGATAGCGCCTCGCTTGTCAAGAAGCTCTTGGGCAGCCTCTGAAGAATTAACAACTAGCATTGGGTTTCTGAAGATGTTGAAGAAAACTAAGTCGCCTGTAGATAGATAGAAACCAGTCAACAATTGTGCAGAAGTCTGAGAAATCTCTCACCGTAAGTTTTACGCCATCGATCATAGGTCAACCAAGGGTACAATTTAGGAAGACTCTCCCTCTTTCCACGACCAAACCAGTTGACACGAGGCCCTGGAGGCAAAGGATGCCCCCTCGAGGTTAAAAAGAAACATCCATAAGCAACCGTGCACCCGCATAGCAAAATGTATGGCCACCAGCTAGAGTAGGGCATCATCGTTGACGTTCAAAGCAACTCGCCTAGCACAAACGAGAGCAAACCCCGATTCTTGTGGGTCAAGTGAGCTCCGAGAGCGATTTCCATCAGGAAGCAAGGAAACAGGGTGACAGATCATCATGATTGGAGTTGACGACGAAGACGGAATATTTTGCCGCGGTATTTAAAAATGTACGGCAAGTCCTTGACCCTGCAGCAGCATGCAATCCCAACTCTTCATCGTTGAACCAACTTTCAGCTGTCCCTTTCGCACTGAAGCAATCCGTTTTGTTCCACCTAATTCCTACGAAGATGGCCTCACATTGCTGTTCTTCCATGCGATAAATCTGCATAAGGAAACTTTTACGCTTCTCATAACCGATCTGTTGAATACCTTCTCCCCCGTCAGAATCAAAGATGTTTGGGCTATTGGCGAGTTTGACCTAATTGAGACTTCAGGTCGAAATGTTTAACGAGAAATTTAGATAATCCAAACCAAGGAAGAAGCGCTAGTTTGAATCGTGCTTTATTGGAATCGGATGAGTATCGTGAAAAATGTAGGTGCTGCTTGAAATATTATTCGACAGAGTTTCAGTTTCCATTGCAGGGACCGCAACTGAATACGCAAAGGCAGCGCATGCTTTGTTGGCGACTACTTCTACTGGAATTAATTTTAAACAGCGCAAAGTAGTGGGCATCGCCCATTCAGGCGGTTCTACTGGGCTGTAAGTAATCTATCTACCTTGTGACAATTCACTCCTAATAGCAGTTTAAGCATGATGTTACTGAAGTTGCATCCGGAGATCAACTTTCAAGGCCTCATTCTTATGGACCCAGGTATACTCCCCCCGGGTCGACCGTCCAGCACCAAACTTGCAGGTCTCTTCAGGAAGATGGCATTGTCGAAACGCGATATGTGGGCGAGTAGTGATGAAGCACGTCAAGACCTGTCACACAAAGGAGCATATCGTAATTTTCCTCCCACGACACTTGAATCATTCCTGGTATGCGGTTACTCTCCGCTCTGCACCGTAATTTTCTAAATTTACATGCATCAGAAATGTGGATTACGCCCCGTGGGTACTTCAGGTGCCATCACCTTGGCTTGTTCTAAAATCCAAGAAGGCGTGAGTCACAAATTCCATCATCTCCTCAACGAATCTCTGAGATTTATTATGTATAGGCATATTATGCCTCAGATGACATGCTCCTGCCGCCCGCAGAAATTTTAGTCACTCTGAGCAAGGAAGACAAGCTCCCGGTACATCTAATCGTCTGTTTGAAAGACGAATACAGGTGTCACGACAAATATCGCATACTTGCTCTACACTGACGTTTACGCAGGGGAATGTCAGACGAAATGAAAGCATTTCAGGTGGAGACGATACATAAGATGAGTAGTGGAAGTGTCCAAATTATTGAACGAGGAGGTCATATGGCAAGTTATCCATAATATTGATCGTTTCTAACTTCCTTAACCATCCACTCCCATCAGTTCCCACAGGTGGAACCAGCTCTCACCGGCGATTGTATTCGCATTGCATTGAGTAAGATTTGGCATCGCGAAGCTCGTTTATGAATAGGTTGCGTCGCGTATCATATCAAAGAGAACCTGATGATGGTTATGCGTTGTAGAAGTGAGGAGGTATTACGCAATGTGCGTGCATTTTGGCCAAAGAATGGAATGGAACTGAACTAAGCGCTCCTCAATTATTCAAGAGTTCTTCGATGATCTCCCAGATGTCGGACACAAGACGTAAGCGTCATCTACATCTACGCAACCAAAAACATTTCGACTTAAAAGAGGGACCACAAGCCATCGTGCATCATTGCTTATCCTCTCCGCAATGTCTAGCGTAACCAGCACGTACATTGAAACTGTCCATTCCTCCAAAGCCAATCGTGGCCGTATATTAAATGCGCTTGAGTCTCTGATCAATCGCTCACTTGATATTGTGGCCCAGACGAAAATTGGCTCCCTTCCCAATATCGGTAAGTACTTACTTTTAACAAGCCCATGACTGTGGTCACATTTTAAAACTGGCATTTAAAGCTAAGTCTACCATCCTTTCCTACTTCAAACGCATCAAGTACGGCGTGTTGACCGTAGAGGTCGATGGCGTAGTTCACGAATTTGGAGAGAACTATCTCATTGAATCGGATGGCTTCCCACGCGAGCTCAAGGCGTCAATTAAGGTCCTCGACGAAAGCTTTTGGCTACGAATCTTCATGCACCCTGACTTCGGCTTCGCTGGTACGTTTGCTCTATATTAATGATCATTCATAGATCATTAACGGACCCGAGTTTCTCAGATGCCTACATGCTCAAGCTTATCGAGGTCAACAGTCTGGCCAGCGTATTTAAGGTGCATTCACCAATTACGTTCGAATGTTCAAATTGTTGATCGACTCTCATGCAGATGTTCATCCTGAACAGAAAATATCTAGGCGAGATGAAGACATACTTAGCCCCGCTCATCCACACAATCAGCTATGCGTAAGGAAGGATATTCATGTGTGTTACTCACAGTATTCTGACCGTGTCTTTTTTTTTTTTTTTTGTTAAAAAACAAAGTTCCAATTTAAGATTCGCGAACACTCTTCTTGGATCTAAGAGCAACATTTCGTAAGGACGCACATATCGCCGGTACTCCGACTAACATTCTTTCTTTTTTAGTGTGCACTATGACTTGCCTGAAGAACTATTTACCGGTTTCCTCTCCTGGGACCTTACGTATGTTTGCTGGAATACGGGGTTCCGTGAGTGGCTTTAACACCTTTCTTTGACAGGTATAGCTGCGCTATTTTTGACGAAGAAGCGGGGGGTCACATTGGAGACCTGAACGCAACACGACCAATTGCTCCGCCCAGAAATTTGACGGATCCTTCGTTTAGGCATATTCCACCTGATGACCTAGAGCGTGGACAAATGGCCAAGTTGCACCTCATTGCGAGGAAGGCCAGGATTCGTAAGGGGTCTCGGGTTCTTGACATCGGGTACGGCAACGTGTTTTAACGCTACAGGCATGTGCTAACAACGTGGCCTTTCGATAGAGGGGGGTGGGGAAGCTTTTCAATACTGGTGGGACCCGCACTCTTACCCCTTGTGAAATTACTGAGGTGAAAATAGGCTGCAAAGGAGTACGGGGCAATAGTCGATGTACTCACAATCTCCGACTCACAGAAGGCTGCTGCAGACGCCCTGATAGCAGAGCAGGGCCTTTCCAGTCAGATAACAGTTCATCTGATGGACTACCGTGACATGCCGCCGCATTTTGAGAGTGCTTTTGACGCAATCATCTCTATTGGTGTGACAGAACATAGTAAGTTTTCCCCATCCCATCTGAGAAGATTCTCATCCTTTTGATAGTTGGGTTTGAGTTCCTTAACGGATGGTTCAAAAAGATAGCCTGGGCAATGAAGCCGCAAGATTCGTTCAAGGTCTTCACAATGTCAACAGTACCTGATACGCGCTGGAAGCAATTCAGAAGGTATTGGGTATTTTTGCCATGCTTTAAAGGTCACGTAGCTTATATCTCTTTCATTTAGTGAAGTTGATTTCTTCCGAAAGTATATATACCCGTATGTCCACTGCTTCACAGTGATATCTACAATGACGTTTCTGTCATGACAGTGGTGCCGCTCTCAGCTCCCCAAGAACACTCGTAAATGCAATTACGGATGCAGGCCTAAATATTGTTTCGATTGATGACCTCAGTCCTCGTGAGTATCATCGTTCTGAGCCTATTCTTGTTTGCTTTCCAGATTCTTTCTCAGTGTAATGTGAATCTTCTGCTAACTCAACAACCCCTTCACACCCTCCCTAGACTATACTCGTACCGCGCGGGAATGGGGTTATCGTTTCGATCGAAACTTCGACACACACATTAAGCCTGCCTTGATGAAGCACGATCCATCCATCACGGAGCAGGGCCTTGAAATATTTCGGCGCAAATGGACATGTGTGTGATGTTTCCGTTCAATTCGTCATACAGGTCTTGATCATATTCTCAGATTACTTCGCATACTGCGAAGGTGGCTTCGCCTTGAGGTGCATATATGATCAGTTGTTTGTTGTCAGCCCGGAGGTACATGTTTCTTCCTTCAGTTCCTTGATGGCTCTGAACGCTTGTTCATAGCACAATGTTCTTGGGTACGATTGATGATAAGTCCCCATGGTGGTAATCGATCGCTCAAGAGGTTTACGAAGACTTTGAAGTTATATATGCAATTTGCCAGTAGTAGGTGGAGCACCAGTTAGGTTTCAGACAGACATCGCCTGGACCATAAGCGTCTAGCGATTGCCAAAAAATATTCATTAACAGATGTTATTAATAAAACTATCCGTATCCAAGTACCTATACAATTGTGGATGATAAGTTAGAAGCCAATGGATCAGGCATCTAGATGATCCATGTTCTCGTCTATGAACGGATTGTCTCGGCTCAACGTCTTCCTGACGTGGTAACCCCAAACCCTAGCCCTGTCCACACACCTCTCCACTCTGGGTACATCTCACAAAACTCCTCCACCCTCTCGGCCGACCTTTGCACAAACTCATCCCCGCAAAGCGTCATATCCCGCGATATCTCAGCTGCTCCACCGCCAGGGTGCCGATATCTTGTCTGATCCCGTGAGAAACGGCCGATATTTGAATCGATGCGCAGGTACCGCGATACCCCAATATCGAGCATCCACTCTAGGTCCTTCATATCTTGCGGAACTTTAGCGCGGTGATGTGCCTCCTCGGCGTGTCGGTGGTCGTCCCATGCCTGTAGCTTATGGAGTAGAAGAAGGGAGAACGGGAGTGCTGGGGCCTTTGCTTGTGTTTGCGCCTCCCCAGCCTGAGCATCACCAAGCCCCTCGTAAATAATGTTGTTCATCCGCAACTCAATACGCGACAGTGGAAGCAGAGGTAGGTTCATCACACCAGGCAAAAGAATGTCGACCTTCGTGCTTTGTTGTGGTGTCGGTTTCGAGCTGGGTGTAGGGAGGAAATAGAGGACTTTGTAGTCTGCCTCAGGGTCGCGTGAAGGCTTGAGGAAGAATGATGACGGTGCAGTTTCGACGAGAAGGCTTTTAATTGATTCTTGTGTTGGTAGGGAGCCGTCGATAGTGAGTCGTGGTGGTGGGAGAACAAGGACGTCGATATCCTGAAGATTCGGTATGGTCATTGATGGGTCAGGGGTCTAAAAAGAGGGACGTACGTTGGGTATCCGTGGGTTTCCATACAGTTTACACGCCATGCTTCCAAAGAGGACACACGGTAATCCGTGTTGGCGCAGAATAGCGACGGTCGTCCGTGCTGCTAAACGGCGTATCTGCATGTGCGAGATTTTGGGCTTCTTGGACGCTTGGGAGGGTGTTGATGACTTAGGTTTCAAGTGTAGCTCCGGAGTAGGTGAAGAGGAGGGTTGAGTTGCAGGTTGGAGTGTCGAAGGTGTCGGTACTATCGTGAGGATCATCCTTTCCATCATTAGCGGCAGCTCTTCCTCTTCAGGGGTTTCATTCCCCTGCCTCTCAGCCTGTGAAGGCGTCGTACGTTCTCTATGGGGTATAAGACCTAGCCGCTGCCACTCCTTACGAAAGCTTGGATGCTCTTCAAAGAATCGAGCTACCCTTTCTATAGACGCCGCATGCATTGCTTCATCAAATTCGGGCACATGCACAATAGAAGTGTCTTGGCGGAGGGTAGGGAGCATACGAAGAATAGTAGAACTGCGATTTTTGCGAGATTTCTTGTGTAGAGGAGGAGTGTTGTCCCAAAACATGAGTTCTCGGAGGATGAGGAACGAATATGGGATGACTGGGAGACCGTCGATAAAATTGATGTGTTCTGGAGCGCCAAAGGTCGCATCAACTAGAGCGATTTCGACGGTGTCTGGTCCGTTCTTAGAATTGTGGTAATGCAAACTTCGGGGATTGGAGTTGTAGGTGAACGATGCTGGGTAGGCGTTGGCAAGTGCTTGTTTAAGCTCGTGAATAGAGGTCACCGCAGTGAATAGAAAGGCTTCAATTTTCTGAGATCCAATTAGATAAGTGGTTGAAGCATAAAGCTTAAGAGGTCGGGCCGCACCTGGCGAGAATTTGAATGGTCATCTCCGTAAAGAGTTCTTGCAAGATTACCCGCGAATGCAAATGTAATTTCAGACTTGTTAAAGTAGCGATAAATGACATCCGCTGCTAGTAGCAAGTTATCTGGACCTGGCGTTGCCATTGGCGTTTGTGGAAGTTGAATCAAAAAGGCAGTAGCCGCCTGCGCAACATCTTATCTCGCTTATATAATCCCATTTTTCATCTTATCTCACAGCGGCGCAACTCTTTTGTTTCTACCTTGTTGACCGACGGCGACAACGTTTCTAGAAACATGTCAAATGTCCAAAACCCGGTCACTTCACATAATCGAATTGGATCCGTATCCTAGCAAGTTTTTATGTCCAAACCAACCACTACAAGGCCATTATAGATGCGATGCGCTTATGCTCAGACTTGCATTGTCTCATTCTATTCTAAAGGCTCCTCTCAGTAAGTTCTCTTCTGTGATATCCATCAACTATATTGATCTAGGCGATATAGCACATGTCAATTACTGCACACCGACTCGAATCTGGTGGTGTGCATCAAGCAGATGGGACACATCTGGTACCGAGTAGAGTAGAGGGAGATTTTGGAGGCATTGTGGATTACGAGGTAATGTTTCGTTCTTTCCTGATGGTACTTAACTCGAAGTGACGTTTTGACATTTTGTAGACTCCGCTTCAAACAGACATCCTGGTTCGCTGTGACGCATCTTCGAAAGTCAGTTATTATCATTGGACTGATGTTCCCTTAAAATCACGATATATTATCCACAGGCCCCAGGTATAATGCTTCCACTTACTGTTGTCTTTCGCATATTGATGGATATGTATAGATGATCGCGATATAATTCAGACCTTTCTGAGAGCTGACAATGCACACTATCTCTCCGAGGACCATAAGGGATGCCTCCCGGGTAATCGTGCCAATATCCTCGCCCAACTTGATGAAGGGGCACGCGATCCTTCGGCTCGCACCGTCTATTGGCTCAGCGGACCCGCGCGTTGTGGGAAGAGCACGATCGCCCAGAGTGTCTCTCACCAAGCGTTTGCTGACGGTATACTTGGTGCAAGTTTCTTTTGCTCACGAGATACAGACGCCCGTAGCGATCTCTGAATGATCTTTCCTACCCTTCTCTACTGACTCACGCATCGTTTCTCAGATATTCGTTCCAAGATCGTTGAGGCTCTCAAGGATCACCCCGATGTTGCCAAGGAGTCTCTCAATAATCAATTTGAGACATTTATTATTGAGCTACTCGAACAATGTTCATTGTCAACACTTATTGCTATCAACGGCCTGATGAATGCAAGGGCAGCAGGGCCACGTCGATGATGCTATCTCTACTCTCACATCATTTTCGTCGAGTACCCCATGTTATGTGGTTCATTACGGAACGCTCAGGACCAGCCCTGGATCAAGGCTCACCCTATTCCTGGCGTGCGGCCAATCTCTCAAACGTTCATCTTGCATGATCTCACAGCGTCAGATGTTGACCATGACATTTCTCTCTACCGCACCACTAACCTTCAGGAATTTATGAAACGGAGCATCGTACCCCTTCCGGAAGTCTGGCCTCCAGCAGATGAGATTCGCGCCTTGTTCATCAAGTGTGACCATCTCTTCATCTTTGCCTCCATAACCGTGCATACATTCAATTTCCCTGTCATGACAACTGTCATGACCTCGTTTAACGTCTGTCGGATCTATGCCGCTCGAACGAGAGTAAATCAGAGACTGGGCGCCTGGACTTGACCTGCTATACATAGCTATCCTGGAGGCCGGATATGGGAACGCAAGCCCAGCTGATCACGAAACTAACTCTCAAGTCCGCCATTGCGTCAGTTGTTCTAGCCGTCAATCCTCTCCCTGTTTGATGATCTTGCTATTCTTCTGAACGATAAAGTATCCACTTTCACGAGTATTCTTTCTATGTTTCATGTTATTCTTCGAGTCCTGCACAACCCTGATGGCCCTATAGCTTTGTATCACCAGTTAGTCTTCGACTACATCACTGACGCCTCGCGCTGTACCAACCCAAAGTTCTACATCGACTCGTCTATACAACATGGCTTGTTGGCCGACCGTTGCCTTCAACTCATAGATTTGCATCTGAAGCGGAATCCGTGTTCCATGCCTCGTTACGCTATGAATGCAAACCTGGAATTGACAGAGCGCAAGAGGCAGATCGGGGAGAATTTGTGTACTCATGCTCTGTATTGGTAGATCATTTTACGCGCTCCCGGATCTAGCCCCATACACTGCGCCTCCTCGAGGTATTCCTAAAGCATCACCTTATTCCTTGGATGGAGGTGATGTGCCTTATCGACGAATTTCCATTCGATATGAAATATTTAGATGAAGTTTATGATTTATAGGTAGCTTTTATGGATATCTTGGAGCCCGGTGAAGTAGATGTGGCCGAACTCCTGCGGTGGGTATATAATGGAAGAAAGCTCGCAGCCGAATTCTGCGAGGCTGTTCAAGCCTCGGCCAGTCACCTGCCCCACTGCTCTCGCCCTGGCACCAAAGGGGAGTGTTCTTCGAAGCTCGCACTCTGAAGCCCTGGAATTCGAACCAAAGATTCTTAACGGAAATATTCCTACATTGCTCATCGATGACATGTCAATCTCCGTCTTTTCCTGCAGATATTTCGCGTTTTCCCATAATGGAAAATTCCTTGCTGTAATGGGCCTGTATCATGATGTGCATTTGTATGATATTGCTACAGGAGAACGAAAGACACTGGCGTAACCTTGGCGTGGCGACTTTGGTTTTGCCCTGCAAGCCTCCAGAGCGGAAGCATAGTACGACACTGAATTTGTTACCGCCTCAATCACATTCTAATCACGGTAAGGCTCAATTTATACTTATGTAGAACTCATAAATGCCGTGGACTAGCCCTTCCATGTCCTCATCCTCGTCTTATGCTCTACAGAAATCTGCTTATTGTGTTAACGACTGCTTATAGAGTGTATACGGTCGATGCTGTAGGATGTACTGCTATCACTGCAGGCCTTGATTTCTCCTGATGAGTTGCGTATTTCTTAAGGACAGGAATCTGAAGCTTATTTTTTTGATAGCAATGATACTGCAGTCGTAGCCGGCATCAATATCAAACAGTCCACGGAATTCAACCTAGGTCTGAAATGTTCCGCCACTCAACCTGGTAAAGAGCGTAAGGTTATTACTGTCATTTATTACACTGAAACCTCGTTCTTGACTACTCTGCGTCACATTTGGGACACTCTCCAAGGACCCAATTGCCACCGACATGGGCAGAGTTTACTTTTGATCAATGTGTGGATAACCGTTCGTATACCTACAAGTCTTTTTACGCATTCATGTCGATCACCCCCTCGTCAGTCCAGGCCCATTTCTATGCGTGAGCATGTTCTCCTGCTCTGTATTGAAAAAGCAGATAGCTTGAGATTAAGCCGATTTTGGGGCATTGATTCTGGGAAATGGATGGTACACTTAAAGGCTCGAATCTAATTTCCTTTAATGAACGCCTATCTAACCCATATGAACCATTACTCTTGCCACAGTACTCGATTAATGCTATCCTTTCACGATAACTTAAACATATGCTTTTCTCAGATCAATGTGATCGATTTTCCTCTACTCGCCAATTGTGATGATAAAGGAGCATAGGGTATTTTTGGCCTTACGTCTCAGATCATGCATTGAAGTATTTCATTAAGCACCGCTCTCAGATTGGAAAGTTCCTCATTACAAGGAATGCACTCCTTGGGGTGAAATGCAGGTAAACATTATGTGCAACTAGACAAATCAAATTCTGACCTCAAACCAGGACATGGGCCGCTCCGATAGAGTTGGTCCGCGAAAGTGGTGAGTAACGATGATAGTATGAGCTGATAGTATGAGCTTATAGGTTGATGACAGGATATTATGTTTGCAGGAGTGCGCAATTATTAGATGTAAGCTGATGCCCAACCGAAGCACTGGATCTGACATCAGGTGGTTCAAGATGTTTATTTCCCACAGCCCTCGTACGTTCAGCTTCCATTTTGCAGCTCTTGAACTCAGATAACACAGGGAATGCAACGGGGACAGAGAAAGTACTCGAATTCGATGTTTTCAATAACGGTTTTATGAACTGTCCCGCAGCTGGTATTTTCAAGGTTCCGGATACCGATTGCGGCGTCCCACCATTTCCCGACAGTGGGTTAGTATCGACCTGAACATCGTTACTATGCGTATTGGATAGATATGGCGTGGGATTACGATTACATGACGTGCATGGACTGTACTTGGGATGGTCAAACACCCCCAAACGTCGTGATACTGGCACTCCCAGGTTGTTTCATAATGATACACTCCACAAGCGTTGTTGGCTATTCTCCTTTCCATGTCGGTGGCCGAATTACCCTGTTGTTGCTGAATAATCTTCAAGCCTAGCTGGATGGTATGGCCATGGTCCGACGGTCGACCAAATCGCGGCCAACGACCAAGTTCGAGAAGCCTTTCAGGTAGCGCGTATTCCCATCTGGGGAGCATTGTTTACTATCGATTTGAACAGATGGCATGGGCGAACACATATCCGGCACCAAACAGAATGAGGGAATCAGTACGTTGAGTTCATACTTCACATCGACAATGTCGCTTACAGATGTTTAGAGAGGGTATGCAGTTGCTTCTAACCCTGCCTGTTTGTTTGTTTGTCTGATTCTTAGGCGAATAGCTGGATCTATGCAGACGCTCAAAGTTTGACATTTATTCACAATTCCTGCCGCATTTGATATCTATTCACCATCATTAGGTCCATCAAACTTGGTCGTTCTCCATGCAACTACGCCTTCTTCTAGCAATTCCATCAACACCGAGCATCCAGAGGCAGAGAGAACTCCAGTTCCTGCAGGGTATCTTCTGGTTGCAACGTTCCATACTCATTCTGGCATGGTCAGCGCCGTTCAATCTCTTTTGGTAACGTATCTCATTCGTTCGTTTTCAACTTGTATGTTACAGGCCCGGTACTAAGTGAAGCAGCCCATGTAATTGCCTACTCCCCCTAACTTTGTCCCCTAGGATCCTTCATTGCCTTCCTGGCTTGATAACAGGAATTAATGGCGCCGCGGTGTTCCTGGCATCATTACTCAGTGTGTTGCCGTATGTTTTTTTTTTAGCTGAGCGCTTTGACTCAATTATCGATTAGTGACCGGGGCCTGACTACATGAGTACGTTTAAATTCTCAGTGACATCAATGCCTTCTTGCTGACCGAATTATCCAGGGCCCAAGTTCTCGCGCCCAGATGGATGCGGTTGGCCCTCAACACTTTCCAATAGCGCCGACAATATTGGTGCGCATGGTTACGATGGATGCGGGTCTGTATTCCCAATCAGCCTGAGATGCCAGAGACTCCTACCACAGGATGCTTTGGCCATGGCCATACCGAACTGCGCCGATTCGATTGATCATTATCGACATCCACATTTAAATTTCCTTATTTCCCATCTACTTTGTGGATTTTGGACACTTTTTCACGTCTTCCGAGCTTTAGTGCCTCCGTCTTTACATCTATGTTGAATGTATCGCCTTCCATTTGGACAATAAATTGACTGGTCGAACTCGTTACTCTGTAATGTCGAGATACTCAATGCGACTGCTCTTTTCATATATACTTGCCCTCCATTCGCTTCTATGTTCTCTGATTTGATATGCATATTATCCTCCGTCCTTTCGAAGACACCGCCTGTCAGACTTGAGGTCTTGCAACTGCATCCTCTTTTCCATGATCTCCATCTCCTGCTGCTGGATCTCGCCGGGGAGGCGCAGGGTGAAAAGCGACAAGGTACAAGCCCAATCACATGAAATGAAATACCCAGCGTCATCTAGTCTTTCCCCTTGGCCTCATGTTGAATACACCAGAATTTGAACTGGTGGAGGGTGGGTGCTATCAAGTTTAGTGCATGCGTTGAAGACGAAAGAGAGAGAAACACCACGTACACGGGAGAAGCAGCGAAATAGTTTGATTCAACACCTATATATAGTCCTCGTGGCCAACGATGTATGTATGATTATTGAAGGCGAAACGAATGATCAGTATTATAGTTTTTTTGTGTATGAATGTGGTGTCCTTGAGAGGTAGGGGATAGGATCCAGGACATGGAATTGAATGGATAAATCGCGTGCTGGTTCATACATTGACATTTCGATCAGCACTTTGCTCTCACACATACGAGTCAAAGCCCAAGTTTTCGGGGATGCATCTTGATCCTCATCCACTCTCCGCTCTGGGGTGCCGAGCAGGAGGTTATTTTGAGGTGTGCCAGAAGAACATATTGCTTGACGGTCACTAAAAGAAACGGCATTTTGTGGAAATTGGGGTGAGTCAGGAATTTATTTTTCTGGATAATCAAGCCCCGAGCTTGCGCAGTTTCAGCTTATCATTATATTTTGCCCTTCTCTCTCTTCGAGGGCATCGTTCACACACTGGGCGCGAGGCATCACCGAAAGTTGAAACATTTGGGGTGAGCTTGGCTTCTCCTAAAGAGAATATTTATTTATTTTGCATTACAACTCAGGTCCACTAACTCAAGTACTTTATGGATCATGTTAATGGAGTCCGGTGGATACTTTGGTATGGGATCAGAAGAGGGGTTAACAAGTGTCGCGACAGCACTTGGGACACGAATCACCCGAGCCCGCCGATGATTCTGGTTGGTTCGCAGTCGATGGTGAGAAACATATCCATTATTAATCAGGCCATATTAATCACTCAACAACCTCCAGGTGAGTTAGAAATATCCCTTTCAAATTCGTCTTTCAAGGGACATACTAAACAGTGCTCTGAGTACTTCCATGCCGTATATTGAGAAGCGGCCTCACGCATTCAAAAATATTATCGTGATCCCAGAATCGATCCGAGTTCAAACTTGTTGCACGACCTGGACGCCTGGACACATTTGAAGCTCTTAAGCCACAAAATGGGATCGCTTTGTCGCAAATGAATGATTCTTTCCGCACCTTGAAACAGAATGTTTCCGAGTCTCGAGAAACCTCGGTCATGTGAACAGAATATCTAATTTTCTCAGCAACACTGATCACTCAATCCCGTGTGTTAGCTACCATACTCTTTGTAGCGATATAGATGGTGAGAAAACATTGACCGCTTGACAAACTTCTGATCAGATGGGAACTTGCTTTCAAATTTCTTGTACTTTCAAGGATGCCATAGATTCAGAGGCCCTTTCGAGATGCCCTGATCACCTCTCCTTCTGACATTTCTGACATGATTGATCCAATTGACAATTGCTTGCTGCGCGGCTGATTCCAGGTCAAATAGCTGGGTGGTGTGAATGCAATCTTGTCTCCCTGCTGTAGAGCTCCTCGCCGTCTCTTCTGCCAAGGAATCGACAAAGCGTACTTTTACGAAGAAATACATTGATCAAGTCCCGACACACACAACAGTTGTCCACCCCACGTTCTACTCGATCCCAGCCCTAAAATCGATATGGACCCTACTTTGGGAGAGCAGTTCATTAAGTTGTGAGTGTATTGGCATATTGGATGGGACTTCGGATTTATGTCAATTATGGCTTGAATAGTAATGGGCCTGTGGTGCGCTTCGTCTCGCCCTCTTGTACTCTGACCCACCCTGACAAGATCATTAGTTTTTAGGATCGTTGTTTAACTGGGCTCTCTACGGCGTTGTCGCAATTCAAGCCTGTACGTCTTCTCTTACTCTGCAAATCATACGATTGGATCGCCCCACAGATCTCTACTGGTCCAACCAGTCGAGCGATTCAATATGGATCAAATCCTTCGGTCTGTTTGTTCTACCCCGCTCTTCGAACCTTGTCCTTAGCGAACCTCCATGATTTGTGTACAGTGGTCGTACTTGTTGCACTTGATACTCTCCAAATCGTATTTTCCACACATGCAGCTTGGGGTTTACTTGTTCTGGGCTATGGCGATCCCGCAACACTAGCTTCCCCGCCCTGGACGTCGTATACTTACCCAATTATGACCAGCATCGGTACGCTTCTAACCAACCGCACTGCATTAGACATTGAAGGCAAAAACCCCTCAGTTGGCGCACTCGTCCAGACATTCTTCGCTTGGTATGTGTCAAATCTTCACAAGCTAATCACATGCACGCATTAAACCCAACAGGCGAATCTACGTCCTTAAGAAGATGTCTGCCATACGTTATGTGTCCATCCTGATTATCTTAGTACAGTCAAACTCCCTTGCCCACCATGTACCATCAATTCATGCTTCAAGCAGATGGCGTTAATGCAATGCGGAACTGCCACCGCCAATGGTATACAGGTACGAGCACTCACTGAAGTTCCCCTAACATCCTACTGATGTCGATCCTAAGTGGGCTATCCTCGGCCCAGTTAGAGGTGCTCAGAAGAAGACATTGACTTACGTATGTGCAGAACCCTTTTGACGAAAGAAATCATCCATGTTTACGCTTTAATACATAGATCTGGGTCCTTGGCTCAGCAGCATGCGATATCATAATCGCCGCTGTCATGTCCTTCATCGTGCGCCTCCTTTCAAACTCTCCACCTCTCTTCTTAAATTACACCACCCTTTTTCCGGTCTCGCAGCTATACTCCGCTAAATCTCCGAACACCCCAACACGCACTAACATACTCCTCAACTCTCTCATTTCTAGAGTTATCCAAAGCGGAACTATAACGGCTCTTGTCGCTGTTGTTGAACTAATATTGTTTGTCCTGGAACCAGAGACGTATCTGCACATCTGCTTGTGATTCCTTTCACTTTTTCTTGGCTGCTTTAGTTCCATGTTGACGATCATTGTCTAGGCTGACTTTTCTGGGGAAGCTGTACGTGTCTGTCTCATAGAGCTGCTCTCTGATCGATGATGGTTTTGTACAGCTATTCAAATGTCCTTCTTGCCAATCTCAACGGTCGAAGAAGGTATGGCGCTGCAGGTAAAGATGGGGCTTGCAGTGAAACTACCAGTGGAAGTTTGTCAACTAACGTGGTGACTTCCGATTATAAATATGTTGTGTGCACGCAGCGCTAACCACCATGTATTAGCATCTCAGCACATTCCGGTACATCGAAAGGGATGGGGAGCTCGAAACTCTCGGTCCTGTGAAAGATGCTGGCCGTGTTGTGGTGTAGTATAGGAGGGTGAACCAAGAATATTTGTATTTATGTATATTTGTAGAAAGCACCACTAACTCCATGTTGGAATCTCTGATTACGATGTATTCGTCGCAGTGTGTCCAGGACAACCGGAAGTACCTTAGTGCACAGTTGGGAACGTAAGGTGAGTGCAGAGATCAAACGTCAGAGCACATCATCATCTGGATCTCGTTAAACTGAAAATCATGATGATGTGTTCAAGTGGTAATTGTTCAGATCGTGACAGCGCTCATACGACGGTGTGATCGTGCCTCAACGGCAAGCAGCTCACACCAACCAAAGTTTCTCAGGCTCTTGGGAGCTGCTAACTTTAGCTGAATGCATATAAGTATCTTACCAACCATGTGTATCAGATCAAGAACAACTCTCAGGCAGGCTTGCTTACGAACAACTTCGGAGAACTCCTTTGGTACTCGGACTATCTCTTTAATTTATCATCACTGACCGTAAAAATCTCCCGCAACCAACAACGATATGCTGGGCATGGGCATTGACAGTCTAAATCCAAGTTCATTTGCACTTGCTTTCTCGGGCGTTATCCTCAGTCTCCTCATCTATTTCCCATCTAGAATTCGACTCGGTCGCTTAAAGCTTCCCCCAGGCCCAATTGGATTACCACTATTGGGAAACGTGTTACAGGTCCCTGGGACGGTACGTACCACTAAACAATTGGTTCGAATGCAACCTAACACCTGTTAAAAAGCATCTAGCGACTCATTTCCGGGAGCTGATAGGTCAATACGGTGGGTTGGTATCGTTAAACTTGGCTGGGTTTGTAAGTTGCTTTCTGGTCTTGCATTGCATCTCTTTCTTGCTACCATGGCATTGGCATTAATATTGCCATGTACAGCCGGTCATATTAATTGGGGACTTTAAGCTCGCGAGAGAGCTACTCGATAAACACTCGGCCAAACATTCCTCTCGGGCGGTTATGGAATATTTTGTAAGTCGCCTTCTAGTCGATGCCAATGCCACTTTGCTCAGCTCTCTACTACACCTACCACACAGACCCACTACGTCAACCCAACATCAGACTACTGGGCCGTCGTGCCCTCTGGCACGGAATCGCACACCCTCGGGCGAAAGTTGACTGCCGGGATTATGGCGAGTGTGAGGGCGGGGATGACAGAGGCTTTGCAAGGGTTCGAGGCGTTGTCGAATGTGCAGCTGCTTTTGGGTGATGGCGGAAGGAATTGGTTTCGGCATATTGAGCGGTGAGTACTGAATGGCTTGTGCAATGCTATGCGATTGTTTGATTTTTTTTTTCGGTCATGAAAGCGTTTCGGCGGGTATGATCCTCTCAGCGGCTTTCGGGTTGCATTGTCCAACGGGAACTGAACCAGAGCTGATTGAGTTCCTCAATGTAAGCGCTCCCTACCGCCCGGGCCCCTCTTCACGCCACTGCAAGTCGTACTTATATCTTTATTTACCCTCCTCGTCTCCGGGCCCAGATCCTCCAAGATGGACTTGAATCTGCCACTCCAACCGCAAGTATCATAAACGCCTTTCCTTTCCTAAACTGGATCCCCGGCCCCACACCGTGGCGCATTAGGGGACAATCGGTGTACGAGCGCGAAAGAGCCGTGTATGCCAGGTTGTTTGATCATGCCAGTGAATGTAAGGAGATGGGGATCGATACGTATGTGTATCATGTGGGCTGGAGGTTGGATCTTGTTTAACACAAGTTTGGATTTGTAGGTGGACTGCAGTTTTTGCGAATGAAGGAAAGCCGGAGGGAAACCACCGTCGGCTCATAAAGCAGTTTGCAGCGGTGAGTAATTGTCCTGCCTGCCTTCCTTCCGAGTGATCCAAAGCTTCTTATCTTCACTTTCACAAACAGGCAGCAATCGATACTGTAAGCTGTTCTAGATAATCCTACAAGCTTGTTATCACCCTCCACCCTACAGACATCTGCCACTCTACACTCTTTCATCCTAGCCTGCATGCTCTATCCTGAATGGATCCCCGTGGCCCAGGCGCAAATTGACAAAGTCGTTGGACCAGATCGTGCACCCTCGTTCCAAGATAGACCAGCTCTTCCGTATGTTGAGGCTATTGTTCGCGGTTTGTATCTTCTTTTTTTTTTTTTGCTTAAAAGCAACTGGGCTGACAGCCTGAGGGGGTATTGTAGAGGCTTTGCGATGGAGACCCGCAGGCGGGTTACATATGCTATTACGATTCACGTCGATATTGACCTGAATTCCTAGTTCGATTTGGTATACCCCATCAATCTACTGCTGATGACGTGATTGAGTATCGAGGAGAAGAGTATTTCATTCCAAAGGGAAGCATCGTGTTTGCTGTCGCATGGTTAGGAAACTCTACTTGGGCAAGGCTATTACGGCCAACATCAATATTGACATGATCTTTTCCCTTGGTAGGGCAATGGAACATGACGAGTCAATATACGCAGACCACGATCGGTTTATGCCAGAGCGATTCCTTGATTCTGAGGGTAACCTGAAGAAAGAATATAATACGAGCGCGTTTGGCTTTGGTAGGCGGGGTGAGTATACCAACACTTCCTAGCATTATTGTCAAATAAGCTGACACGTACACAGTATGTCCAGGGATCCCATTTGCGGAACGATCCCTGTTTATCAACATCGCACTTATGCTCTGGACTTTCAACATCAAGCGGTCGGAGGAACCTGATCCCAAGACAGGACTTCCGTTCCACTACGATGATAGTGATGCAGCATTTAATGGAGATGTGAGTAGTCAATGTCGTTGTCCCGCCTTGACTTTGTCCATAACGGAAGAAATTTACTCTTGCCCTGAATAGCTCACGAATACTCCGTTCTCGTTTCCTGCAGTTTTTGAACCCCGGTCTCCTCAGCGAGCGGAAGTGGCGAGGAGAGAGTGGGCAGAGTGTGAGAAGGATTTTAGAGTGATGTCGCCTTCCTAGACTGGTGGGAAAGAGAAATAGATTGTGCTACCACTGATGTGGATACTGCGATGTGTACGTGTTGAGGATACGGAAAGTAGTAAAGAATATCTTGCAATAGGTAGAGAACAATATTCTAGCTTCTGTTATTTTGGTAATGTCCCTAGGGATGCTCATAGCATGTGGGAAGATAGGAAGGGCATGGATAACGTTCTTGATAAATAGTCTACACAAATCATGCAGAAGGTTTCACAATCAACCTCCTCCAGTCACGGTCATCGGTCTACTAGTAATGAACTTGAGGCAGCACAATAAACAGTCCATTTGCACATTTATCCACCACATTGTTATATTCAACAGTGGGAGAGCACAACAAGATATATGTACCATAGCGTTGAACTTAAGATTTGGAACAGAGCTACTCTCCCAAGTTTTATGTAGCAGTATACATCACTCTCGCCTCCTGCCTCGTCCCCTCCTCTTGCCCTCCCTAGGCTTTGCCAAAGGCTGTCCAATCCCCGGCGTCTGCTCCTCATCCAAAAGCCCCAACACATCAATATTATCAAACCTCTCATGTTCCTCCAGCGCTGCCTTATCCTTCGCACTCCACCCACCCCACATTTCCTCACCCTCCAAAACCTCTTCCTCACTCACACTCGTCGCAGGCGTTGATACCATCGCGCTAGCGCCCGAATCCCCACTGCCCATTGACGTCTCCCTTGACGACGACGCCTGTGCCTTGTCAATAGGCACCCGCAACCCACCATCTATTTCCATCGCACCCATAAAGTCCTCATCCTCCTCATCAAACTCCAACGGCACGCTCGCTGGCACCCCAGCCCCGAGCCCACTATCCGGACGCGGGCGGAGACGAGGAGACCGCACACGGCTGTTAATCTCCCTCCTCAGCCTCCCCAGGCTCTCGGTCATGCCATCCCCAATCGTCCTTATCGGGATCGCAGCGCGAAACGTGCCTTGAGAGCGGGAAGGCCCATTCGGTAGCATGGGTAGGACACCGGGTGCATGTGAGTGGTCGAGTTCGTTGGTGAGTGCGCTGGCGAGGGGTTCGTCAAACGACGAAGAAAGCGTACGGTGGTGTCGGATATCTCGAGGACTGCTGGGGAAACCTTCGACGAAGGACTCGCCCCCCCGGCCAGCTGCGTACGCACTGACCTGTACCTCGCGTCGTACGTCGATCTTGAACCCAACAATGTCGAGCTGGTACCGACGGATGAGTGCATGATAATCCTCTCCCAAGGTGTGGAATGAAAACTGGTGGGAGAGATAAATGGGTCGAGGAAGGACTCGAGAAGACTTTGAACACGTCGATAGTTCCGCCTGCGCCAGCCAGCTAGAAAGACATGCGCAATCAGACCTCACGAACCGATGAAGAAGATTGATAACATACTCAACACGACCGCTCTGTCTCTCGCCTTTCCCCTCAACAATCCCCTTAATACCCTCATCCTCGATGCCCATAATTTTCCTCACCTCCCCCGCACCAATCGACGGTCCCAAGCTCCAGGTCTTGACCATACTCTCCCTCGCAACAAGCTCCATCTCCTGCTGTTGATGCTGTGCCGTCTGCACCTGAGGCTTCGCGCGATGTCCAAAGGGCCCTCCACCACCACCAGATCCCCCTCCAGACGAAGGTGACGCCGAAAGCGACAATGCACCCGCCAGCCCCATCCCAGGCAACGAAATGCTCGTCACCCCACCCCCAAGGGCTCCGCCTACAATTCCCATACCCATCGCACCCAATCCAAGCTGGTCCCTAGGCCTGACCTCGAGCACGACCCGCCTCAATGCCAGCGAGCTATCCGCGGGGTCGAACATCAATACATCCACGAAATGCGCCAGGCGGTGAGAGGGCGAGTGCGAGGGTGTGCTCGTATCGGTGTGCGTAGAGGAGTAGGAACGTGGTTGGGCGTAGTGTGACGGCGAGGAAGAGATAGGAGGAGGTGGTGGAGGGAGGAGGTGGGCGGGAGTAGGGGTTTGACTCTGGTCAATAAAGGTAAAGGCCAGAGGAGGCCGGACACTCCCAATTGGGAGCACAGTTGCTCGTAACCGAGCCAGAGGGCTCATCTCCATAGGTACTTGTGACTACGAAGGTATATACAATATCAGACAAAATCATGACCATTATCGAGACGGAAATATACGTACCAAATCATCAATATTCCTCACTCTCCCCTCCCAATGACTCTTCACATCGGTGCGGCCTCCATAAGGATTAGGCGCAAACACATGCACCGTCCCCTTCCTCGTCCCCAGCGCCGCCCACTGCCCATCACCACTCCACGCCAAACCATCAACTATCGCACCGGTGCGTCCTCGGCGCAAGGTGTACACCTCCCACGCCGCGCCTTCTCCACTAGCAATGGTCTTCTCGCTCCGAGCACATAGTGCAGAGGGACAAGGGCGAATCTGGTACACCTTAACGCCATGTCCATCTCGTGGTACGACGCCGAGCGAGGTCCCGTCCTTCAGGAACGCGAGTCGTGCAATGGGAAGTGCATGCGCACGGTCCTTGTCCTTATCCAGCGAGAACTCTACAATTCCAACCTCAACCCCATTCTCATCGCCCCTCCCTCCCTTCTCATCCCCTCCCACATCCAAAATCGGCCCAAGATCAATCACCCTAACCCACCCACCTCCCTCTGCACGCCCGAAGTCCCCCGCCTCCCCCATTCCCTCTATCCTCTCTCTTCCAGCCCCAGAACTACCCCTCTCCTCTGGCGCACTCCTCGAGAAAAACCGCCCCACACCGGCACCCGCGCCCATGCCTGCGTTGGGTGCACCATCGACCGTCCCCATCCTGCTCCGTGCAGCGGACACTGCGAAGCCCCCAAGCGCACGCATCCCGCCCCACACGCTCCGCGCTGCGGCTTGTGCGGGGGATGCCGGCGTCGTCGCTGTTGTCATCGTCATCGTTGTCGGCGAAGCCGCGAAAGGCCTTGAAGACGACGAGGGGGATTCCGGGCTTCGGGATGTGTGGGAAGAGGGTGTGCAAGAGACGTACGCCAGTAGACGGTGCGATAGCGCGTATACTGGTCTTGGCCTCGGTGGGGGAAGTCCTGGAGGGAGTGGCGATGATGGGGATGAAGAAGAACTTAAAAATACAGGGTTATCGTTATAATTGTTGTTGTTAGTATAGGTGTTGTTGCTGTAATTCGTATCCGTCTTAATATTGTGGTTATCGCGAATGTATCGTCCCTTCGTATCGTACATGGCATTGGTATCATCGAATCGTCGCCCGTTGTTAAAGTTAGCGTTCGCCGCGGCATTGGCTGCCTGTAAAGCACCAACGGCACCTCCAACCGCGTTTCGCACTGCACTGCTCAACATCTCCCTCGCGCTCTGCAGGCCCTGTACGCCCTCACTGACTTGCAACTGCGTAAATGGCGGGGGTGCATATAAATATAACTTTGCGTCAGGAATCTCAAGAAGAGGTTCGAACGACGTGGCATGGTAGATGTGGAGAGATGGAGGCGCGGTCGTGCTCTGTATAGATTTAGTTGGGCTCATGCAAAGAAAACGAAATAATGGGACATACAATGACGATGACCTCTCTACTGGCTTCAAACGACTCTATCCTAGCTCCACTGGCACCAATAGCTTCATGCTTCCACTCGCCGCCACCACGAGCTGGAGGAGGCAACTCAGCCTGTCCGACCTGGAAACGGGTGACGATGCGGTGGGTGCGCAGGGAATACACGATGAATTTGCCGGTGTTGAAACTGGATAGGGGTCGAAAAGTGAATGAGTTTGAGTTATGATAGCAAGATAAGAAAGAGGGGGTTGGAAGGCGACAGCGAGAAAGGAAACAAGACTGGGCAGCTGAAGGAACAAAAAATTGGAAGACACTCACGCAAGTCCAATCCAGGGCCTCGCCTCGCCGCTGCTACCCGGTAGCACTGCGGCATGCACCAACTCCACCCCATCACCCTCTCCAACGTCCAACTCGACCAGCGGAAGCCTCAATATCTCCGTGATATTCTCTAAATCCGTCGTATCCCACATACGCAAGGTTGAAGGGTACCCGACGATGAGGAGACGAGTTGGTCGGTGGTTCTTTCCTTGTCCTTTGACACGAGCACTGTACAAACAAGGAATGAGCATGTAGACCAAAAGCTATCGAGAATCGAAAGAACCTACCCATCGTGCAGGAAACATTCGTCCCACCGTGCCCACAACGCCCCACGTTCATTTTGAGTCGTTCCCTTACTCACATTTCTTGCCTGAGGATGCGAGTGAGGATGCAAAGGTGCAGTGGAGCGTACACCTTCGCCGTGATGGCTCGAACTCGGACGCACAGTGCCTGCGGTACCCAGATCAACCACAGGCACCGCTGGCGTCGTTGGTGTAAGTGTCAGTGCCGTCGTGGGCGCTTGTCCTCCCACAGCCGATGTTCCACCCATACTCGTACTAGTCCCAGTGGCTGTTCCCCTAGTTCGGGAAAGACCCGAACGAGATGGGGATGGGGAGCGAGCTTTGTGATGAGAATGAGTGCGCGAAGAACGGGGAGACGTCTGTCCATGTCCATAACCGTAGGCATAACTGTAAGACGAAGGCTCGTCTCCCAGGGTAGGTGGTGCAACGGTAGGTGCGATTGGCGGAGAAGATGGGGGTGGTGAAATCGACAGGGTCTGCGGAGAACGCTGTTTGAACCCAGATGGATCGTCTACATGTAGTCTAGAGACGTTTGGAACAACAGCAGGAGAAGTGTGAGAGTCAGCGATAAGCCGGTCATGCTGATCTCCAAAGAGAGGCTCAGCCTGCTCAAAGGCCTGTTCGGTGTCAGTGAGGGCCGTAAAGTCGTACGCTTGGCTTGAGACGAACTGAGGCGTCTGTGACCTCGGAACGGGAATCGGAATCGGAGGCTCGTCGTCCACGGGAACGATTGCGTCTTCTTCGTCTTCGAAGAACGGGATTGACGCTGGAGTTGCCTGAATAGGTGATCTAGAGGTAATAGAGGAGTCAGTAAGCGCTGAAAAGAGGGCCTCGAGGTACAGAGTACAGTATGTTGGCATTGGGGAAGGGTAAAGTGAGACTGCGCAAGTTATGGGCATGGACACCACGTTGCATACAAAGGAGTAATCGAAATAAATGAAAGATAGTAGAGTACTTACAGAGGTTCTTGAATATCAACCAGCTGTCCAGACGCTTGCTCCGGCTCCTGCTCATTCATAATAGTAGCGCCCGTTACAACAGGGGGCGGCGGTGCAAAAATGACTGGGGTAACTGGGACCGATTCTTGCTTATTTCGCGCAGGAGTATTCTTGGACATACGACCGTGAACATTCTTGCTGGAGCGGGATGGCATGAAACGAAGAGGTGGACGTCGATAGTAGGTAGACTGTATGAGTCAGTCCGGGGGTTCGAGTCAAGGGTGAGTATATAAGAGGTCTAGAGTGGGTAACCGGAATAAGAAAGAAGAAATTCCGTTGTAAGTGAATGCAACGGTTGTAGAGTATTGTAGTAGTATAAGTGTAGTGATTCAGCTGGGTTGGGCTCAAAGACAAGGCAAGCCTCGAGTCACACAGATCACTCCAACCAACCACTCCTTATCAGGTCTCTCAGACGTCACACATTTCCTTTTTCGGTTATCAGTCCCGCCAAACATCACCAACGTCCATCACCGCCGAGTCCCGACGCGAGGAAATCCCGCGCCTTTCTGAATCGACTTTATGATATTACTTCGAGTCGCCATGCGCAATGGAACTTCATTCCTGAATAAGTAATGTACATTCGAAAACAGGGCTGATATAGAAGCCAAATGATAGCAATGAGAAATACCCTCACAGTCCCCGATAGATTCGAAGCTGTTCCGCAACACGTTGCGCCTGGCCAGGAGTGAAATTATTCAGGCAGCGATCATCACTGTAATCCATATAATTGTCTAGAAAACAACCTGTGAGAATTTATAGCGTGAATACCGCACTTTGACTTACGAATAGGATCCAGGCCTTCGTGAGTCGGGCACGAGTGTGGTGCTTTATCTGGACACCCTACAGTCGCTTTCTTCTGGTAGGGAGTGTCATCGACGTAATCGCCAGGCACGACGCATCCGTCTTCTTCCTTGGTTTTGGAGTCTAGTTGTGGTTGGAAGGTATGGTAGAGCCCAAGCCAATGGCCAGTCTCATGGACCATGGTCTGTTGCACAACAAGATAAAGACAAAGAAACAGGTGTCCGAATGGATAATGTACTCACCATGCCCATGTCGATATTTTTTATGCCGCCGCCAGGTACAGTGCCAAAATTGATGTAGACGCCGTCTCTTACTCGTGTTTTGGTGTAACTAGAAGGAAGATACGAATAGCCGGCAGTTTTTGGATCGAGCCTAGCATCTTCAGTGAGTTTTTGTGGCACTCGAATGCCTCAGACTATTCAACACTCACTTTACTGTGTAAATGTTCAAGGTAGCACGGTCGCCTTTATGAAGAGCATTAGCCATCCACTTTTCTTGATCACTCCCTGCTTTAACATTCTTGAACCAGTCGGCTTTCGGGGTGCGTGTAGTAGGGAACCACTTAAGGTGGATATTAAGATCTCGGAGGGCGTGGTTAAGGACTTCCTTCTGACGCTCAATTACTTTGTCACTATCAGAGGGCATCGTCAGGCAGGTCCAGCAGCCGGCGAGAACAAACCTACTCAATATATCCACCCGCTTTGGTCTCATCTTCGTACACGTTGTGGAAGTACGCCTGTATTAAATAGTGAGTCGGTTGTGTGAGGTCATGAACGAGAGTTACACACATCAATGGTAGTAATCTTTGGTAATGGGATGGGTCCGTGTTCGCCCTTCCTCTTGTCAAAGTCTCTTTCCATGTCCTGGATCTGCTCTATCGTATGGACAGTACCACAGCGTCTGCGAGTCACCATCGTGAGCCTGATATTCCGTTCAGCTTGTAAACGAAAAAGACTCACGGTTTCTCCAGGACATAATTTCCAAGCAGCGGAGATTGATAATCTGGCTCTGAAAGAGTTTGAGATAAAGAGGTTCCAAGAAGCAGGGTAACGAAAAAGGTGGTTCCGAGTCGCAACATGGTCGCAGAGAAAACCCACGAGTGAACTCAATGGCGCGATGGTTATTCTTCATTGCTAGCAAGGACCAGGTTTTAAAAGAATACATTCCCTGCGGCTGGCATCAATTTCGCCATCGGGGTGTACCTGTTGCCGGAACTATGGACAAGATGAATTATAGTATCTGTCACAATCCATGGAGCTCTGTCTGACATCTGCAAGGTAAGAATGATGAACTCCTGATGAACCTGTACAAATACAGTTCTAAACGGGATTGGCACCCCGATAACATACAACCTGCATCGGTCTAGCGGGTCATGTAGCCAACAAAGTTCAACTGAACGATTGCAACGTGCACGTGTTGAACAAGCAATGGCGATGGGACTGATTGATCGCGAGCGCCTATCGATTTCAAATAATCTCTATGTTCCTGACGGCTGTGTTGAGTGAAGGATGCAAGCATATGGGCCTGTATGTAAGTACTCATTATATCAACGGAAAAATACAAGGAATGGCGCATTTTTGCGGAAATCTGGAAAGTCGATGTTGGGAGGAGCGGCAATCGAATGGACTGTCCACAAATACTTACTTACTTGATTAGATTGATCTACATCTAATCTATCACACCTACACCTTTTTCTTCTTCCTCTCACCCTCCACAAGCGTCTCAGCAGATTCTGACCACTGACTCTTCGTCCCGCCTGTAACATATGTTGATAATCCGTAGCAAACACCCGGGACCTTCTTCCCCTTTCGCGGCACTCTACATTCCCTCGATTCTCCTGTAAATACACAGGCGATGAACCCTGTGCCCCCTTGCTCAGCACACCTGGTTTCTAGCATTGGAGATCCAGAATTAGAGGGACACCTACTCAGCACCGTCAGTTAAATAGGAGACAGTAGGTCATCGACGACTCACGATCCACTGCCAGGACTTGATGACTGTGCGACTCCTGGCATTGGCCGTGCGGACACAGTTGTAGATAGTCCGACCCCAAAGGTAATAGCAATCCAAAAGAGTGGATTTGTCAGCATGGGCGAAGTTTTATGTGGCAAGTTGCTTAATGTGGGAGAAGACCAGCCTCTCAAACGATCTGGGATCATTGCAGGGAGTCTTTTATATCGCACCGAACTTGTAGATCCATCTTGATGACAACACGTCGTCACAGCGTACATACATCTTCATGATGCGTTCCCACACTGGTATCTAGTGTGGGTGTCAGCGCTGCCTGGCCGCCATAATTATCAATGCCTCTCGGCTATGCACGCTGATTGCCTGATTCCATCCCAGGCGATGAAACTCTCGACACTAAACTCTCCAAAAGCTCGCTTATAATCCTCATCCCTATCCCTCCTTATCCCCATCGCACTCAATCTGAGCTAGTCCCTCTCCAGCATGACTCGCCTCAGCGCAAGAGAGCTATCTGGTGGGCACGTCCATCAATTGCGTTCGGCGATGGGAAGACAAGCCTGGCCTCCGCAATGGGGGAGAGTAGTCGACCATAGCGCGGATGCGAGGAAGGGATAGGGGATGGTGGGAGAGGAGATCGGCTGTGATAGGTATTTCGTTCTGATCGACGAAGGTATGTTACCGCCAGAGGAGGACGGAGACTTTCAACTGGGAGTACAGCTGCTGCTCATAATCGAACTAGAGAACCCTGGACCACCCAAATATTTTGATTAACACTTACGATATACACTTCAAGAGAAATGAAGGAAATACGCACCACTGATCAATAAATCTTACTCTCCCCTCTTCATATCTGTCCAGTCCCGATTCAGCTCGAACACATGCACCGTCCCCTTCATCGTCCTCAACATTGGCCATTGTTCATGAAAACTTCCTGCTAGAGCGTACTCGGCGTAGGGTTTATGCCTCCCCCACAGCGCCTTCTTCGCCATCAAGGGCAGTACGCTTGTTATGACACTCCTCCCATCCTCCTCTGGCCCGACCCAAGCGAGGCCTTTTTGGACGGCTAGTGCTAAGGCGTTTCTCATCCTCCCTACTCAACCCAAATCTAATCTTAAGCCTTGTCTTCCATCCCGGCATCTCCACCCACTGGGACGCCTATTAGAGATATGTGTCGATATCTTGCCTGTATCTTTTTTGGTAGGCCAACTCGACGGTGGCGGCTCACTTCAAGGAGACTCGAAATCAGCACGCAAGTGGTGCACCGTCGGAATCCGAATATTCTCAAGACTTGAGAGTCCCACGTAATTTCAACCGTTGAGGAGACGACTGAGTGGAAAAGCAATCAAAACTTTAGCCATCGAGCAAGACAAAAGCGACATACGGCCTTTTCCACAGTCACCCGTATCTCCACTCTTATCCCCCCAAGTTCATTTGTCTCTTGGAGTGCTCATAACGCGTAAGTAGTCGGAGACCGCAAGACTGAACCTCGTTGGAGTATTGTTTCGCCTTCATGTTTGAAGCTTTGAAGAGCCAGAAGGCGGATATACCAAGTAAAGCAGCACTTGCAGCGTCCTCATCAAGAGTCCAGGGCCGTAAGATATAGCAGGCACGTATACACGCGAGGATTCTTAAGGTTAGAGACGGCGCAGTATCTTGCGGACCAGGTACACGATCCTTATGATTACTCATAATCTTAAGTGTGCCTATGATATTTTACTGCTCCATTGCAGGACCCAAGCATGTTTTGAATGTCATTTTGGCAGCCGGATTCACAAGCTGAAGTCAGCACTTAATTATGTTGAAATGCAGATCTTATTCTAAGTGGTACAAAAGGTCCATGACTTGCAATGGAGTTGGCGAGGAGGTGTGACCACTGACAACGAGAGTGCCCGCTTAATCTCGCCGTGCGCCAGTAAGTTGTAACCTTGGACCAGATCCACGAGCTTGTTCTGTGCATAGCGTCTGTTCCGAGCCTGCGACGCGCCGGGGGTTCCTTGAAGGTTGAAAAGTCCATTGTCGGTGAGAGGTAGTGCATCGCAAAAGACGTCCTAAATACGCGTAGGTGGTTATCTTTATCTGCGTTGTTTCTCACATAAGGCCTCGCCGAACCACGGTAACTCTTGGGTGACCTCCATACACATACCCTTCATCACGGGTACGAGTTTTGAAGGGTGAGGGTGCGGGTGCGGGTAGCTGTTGTAGTACCTGGGAATTACCCGTGTCGTTCACTAATCATGAACAACCTGGAACAATCCATTCTATGGATACCATACCGATTTCAAACAAGAGAGTATTTCCGTTCAAAGTAGCTCTGGTGCCGGAAGCGTTTAATTGTAGAAAGCGATGCATATGAAGGCTCACCAGATCCGCCTATTGTCGACTTTGCTAGCGTGGATGTGCAGGTACCGACTGCAATTCAGGTACAGTAGTATAGGGAGGATGTCATGGCTAGTTTTGATAGAAAATCATCGTTTCAATGACATACAGCGGATCAATCGACATTCGAATGGTGTTCACATGAATATACGCATTGACAGCACAACGATGAAGAGGAGATAGTGGACGAGACCCATACATAGAATGTTAATTGATCCTGTGCTCGGATCAGTTCTCACGATCGTTTCTCTTACAATGACGGTGAGCCTGGTCAGTCTGCGGCAGGCAAAGAACGCAGTCATCGGCAATCCCAGCGCAAAGCTACAGTTAGCACGCGATTCACACTTTGTCAACAAGTAAGTCTATTCAAATGACACGAGTTCTATACTAACATGTTGTAGTCTAGTCGACTGTCTTAACTACGCCCACCCCGACATCCGAATCGAGGCTGCTCATATCATTGCTTCGATCTGCTATGGATCGGATGAGGCTTTATTAGCTCTTCTACGTGCCAATGCGCCTCATGCCTTACTCTTCGCCATTGCAAATTTCGATAAACACCACCCTCTGCCTCTCCACGCTGCGTACACGCGTGCTCTTCGTGCGATTGCTGTATCTGCTGCCGATGCAGTTGGTCCATCTCACTTCGGCCTTGGTCCCTCGTTTAGCCTCGCTCAACAACATGCGAGAGATACGTTGGATTTTCTATTTCACGTGAGTGATCCCTTTTACATACCTCTGCAATTCCCATCACCTCACAATCCAAACAAACCCATAGCCCGACTCTCTTGACACACTCCTTCCCCTTCTTACACCTATAACAACATCTCACCAATCCCAGCTATCGATCACTCAACTCCTCGCATCCGCAATACGTATCACGCTTCACCGAACTGCCGTGACAGAATGGCTTCCCCCATCGGAACGCACAAAGGCCAAGGAATCTGTGAAGCCACGACGAGGATGGGAGAAAGTAACGATGGCCCCTGGGCCTGCGAGGCTGGGTGGATGGGCTGTTAGACAACTGTTGGCGTTGATATCAGAGGGAAGCGGTACGAATGCGAATCCCAATCTCAAGGTTGGTCGATGTTTTTTCGTCTTTGGGCACATTCATTAAGAGAAGGATGTCTATAGCTTCAAGAGGCTGCATTAGGCGCGTTGGGTGCTCTGGTGAAGGATAGTGAGGATGTGGCTGTTGCGCTTGCTAGGCCTGCTGTAGACCGCGAAGGTATCGTACCAACCACTGATGTGTCTATCATTCACGTCTAATGAAGCATACACAGCATCTTCACCAATGCAAACCGTCCTCTCGCATCTTAAATCCCGCTCGCATGAAGTTCAGCTCGCAGCATGTCTCTGGTTCGTGCCCTTATCTCCTCTACATAATTCTTATTCTAACTTGACCCCAACCCACCAGCGCCTCGCACCTCCATCGCGCCCTCCCACGTACACAGCAAGATGAAGCTGTCCCTCGTACTGTCATGAATACCGTTAACAGGATGATCGCTGCTCCGGTCTGTATGGAGGTTTCCGATGGATGGGGGTGTGACAATGGTGCTGCTATGAGCCTTGGTGTCAGTGATAGTGGAAGTGGGAGCGGAAATGGAAGTGGGGCAAGGGGAGCGTTTGGCCAGGTGTCGATCGCACAGAGGACGAGGGCTTGTTGGGTTTTATGTAAGTTTTCCTTTTGAGCTCCCATTCATAAAAAAATATCTCAATCAACTCATTCACGACCTCTTCTAGTCCACCTCGTATCGGACGATGCACCACTCTGCCAAACATCCTTCGAACGCGGATGTCTCGCACAGCTGGTGGGACTGGTCACTGCGCTCCCGCTCCCTCCCACACCGGCTCACGCCCAGGCCGAACTTCTCGTTGATCTCGGCGCACCCGGGATGGGTGGTCAGATTGAAGGTGTGGGCTCTGGGTCGGCTTCTATTTTGGGGTCGGGAATAGGGGTGGATGGGCCGAGGGGAAGCGGCACGGGTTCGGGTTCGGGGAGAGTGTATGTTCCGTCTGTGGAGGATAATGGGGTTGGTGAGGGGGGTGCAAGGGTGGGAAGGAGTGCGAAGGGAGGCGGAGGGGATGCAAGGGCTGCGTGGGAGGAATGGTGTGAGCCTGAGGGAACGGCGGCGTTAAGAGAGGTTCGTCCCCCCCTCTCTCTCACTTCAGATGGTATTGTCACCAACGAACGACTGACTATATTTTTATTTGATACAGGCAGCGCTCACCACCATCGCAGCGATCTCCCTCTTCGACAACGACGTTCGCCGGTCATTAACAGAACCCAGCGCGCACACATCGTACCACCACCCCCACCACCATCCATCATACTATACTTCTTCCTCCACTTCAGGCCCTTCGTCCTCCAACCCAATTCCGCAGCCCACCCCCTCGGCTCCGTCTTCATCTTCGTCCTCAACACCTCCACCTCCGCCACTCCTCCCAGTCCTCCTCCTCGGCCTCGCACACCCCTCCACGGGCGTGCGCTACGCCTCGTGCCAGTGCGTTCGCGCTATGAGTCGGGCCGTGGCTGTTCTTAGGACGAATATTGTTGATAGTGGACTGGGAGTTGGTGTTTGGAGGTGGTGTGTTAAAGGGAGGGCTCCGAGGGTGCATGAGGCAGTTGAACTTGGAAACGATCAAATAATAGGAGGCAATGAGGAGCAGAGGGACGGGGAAGAGGAGGAGGACCCATGTGTCTTAGGCGCCGGACTCGCGGTCGTTTGTAATCTCGTGAATGATTTTTCGCCTTTGAGGTCGGTGTTGCTCGAGGACGGACTCGTCGGGCGGTTGGTGGAGATTTTGGAGTTTGTTTCTGGGAGTGGTGGAGGTGAGAAGGGATTGAAAGGAATGGGGAGTACGAGTGGGAAGGCGTTGAGGGTGAGCGCGCTGTGGGCTGTGAAAAACGTACTGTATAGGAGTAGTACGGAGTTGAAAGGGAGGGTTATGGGTGAAGTTGGGTGGGGGAGGATCGTTGGGTGAGTTGTTTTCTATCGTTTTAGTGTCTTTCTGACGTATTAATTAGGTACTTGGAAGACCCGGACGCAGAGCTTCGTGAACAGGCTCTCAATGTTCTAAGGAACGTAGCAGAGAGTGAGTCAGGCGTTGCCCTTATCCATAGGGAGATTGGGGAGGATGTGGTGCTTGACCACGTAGCGAATGCACTCAAGTCAACCAATGATGATGTTGTGTTACAGGTGAAGCTCTTCCCTTCTTCTATCTACTACGCAGTACACATCGCTAACCTATACCCATAACAATAGGCCGCCTACCTACTCGCAAACCTCGCAAACGATGCAGAGGCTCCACACCAAGCACGAATCCTCGCGCACCCGAAAATCTTACCAGCGCTGCACGCAGCACTCGTCGCAGCGACCACTGGCATCTCCGTTTCCTCCCCTGCCTCGCCCTCGCACGCACATGCTTCGTCCCTCTCCTCGCACGCAAACCACACGTCCCGTGCACAATCACGGGGCCCGCTAGTCGCATGCGTCGCACAGCTGGCAGTGGCAGGCCCTCAGCAGGTCAGCGCAGCAGGTTTCGAGGGCCCGTTGAGGCACGTATGTGAGTGGGGCGCTGGGGGTCTTGGAGGTGGTATCGGGGGAGGTGGAATTGGTGTGGGTGGTGTGAGTGCTGGTGTAGGTGGGCTAGGAGGTATGGGTGGGGGAGGTAGAGGGGCGGTAGGCGGACCGGGGTGGGATGAAGATCGGCAGGTTGTGGAGAGGGCGAGTGCGGCGTTGAGGGCTATTGAGATGAGGAGTTTGCACGGGTTATGAGATGAGCGTATAGATGCTTGCACACTGCAACGAGTGGTAGTTGCGAGTTCGATTTGAGGTTTTCGTTTGGGCTTTGTACTAGTGGGTAGCAAGTAGTCTGTAATTTGAATTCGAAAATTGCATGTACACTCTTCATCGGTCACCGCGGCCCGTTCGAGGCAACATCTTCCCAGTATCTCCTTCTCCGTTTAAAATTACAGAGCTATGGAACGGAGTTTCTTAGGCTTATAAGGATCTTATCACTAGGAACGGCAATCAAGTTTTTTATCATTACAGGGTAAATGTTTGGCTTTGGAGGGAGAAATAAATAAACACCCCAATCGAACAATTTGCTGTTGCGTTGGCTCCCGACACGTCCACATCTTTCACCTCCCCTCCTCCTCCTCCCTCCACTACAAAAAATGGCCTCCTTGGCTCGCCTTCGTCTCTCCCGGTCACTCGTCAGTACCTTTTACCACTACTTTCAATATATCTCACTAACGTGTTGTATTTAATGTTCAATAACAGCCACTTCGGGGCGCACGCGCTATTCAGACCTCAGCGGACACCACACAGCTTCAGTCGGCACCTCAGAGTGACTCTGCGCCATTCCAGGTCAAACTCCACGAGGACTCTTTCCGGGCGTACAAGTGTGACGTTCCCGACCTCGAGGTCGATGTCACTAAGGAACAGCTGTTGACGATGTACAAGCAAATGCAGCTTGTGAGGCGTATGGAGATGGCGGCTGATGCACTGTACAAGGCAAAGATGATTCGTGGTTTCTGTCACTTGGCTATTGGACAGGTGAGCGTCGTGATTTTTTCTTTGTCAAAAATTATTCGTTCTTCGGGATTGGTGAGCGGAGGCGCGCGTGAGGCGTGTCTTCTACCTCTTATTGTAGTGCTGTTGTTTATTTTATCTTTTGCGCGGTCAATGTTATATTGTATTCACTGTACTAATACTTTCAACAGGAAGCTGTCTCTGTCGGCCTCGAACACGGTATCCATACCAATGATCGTGTCATCACCGCCTACCGGTGCCATCCCTTCGCTGTCCTCCGCGGTGGCACAGTCACCGGTGTCCTAGCCGAGCTTCTCGGTCGCAAGGGCGGTATGTCCCAGGGCAAGGGTGGCTCCATGCATATCTTCACCCCCACCTTCTTCGGTGGTAATGGAATTGTTGGTGCCCAGGTCCCTATCGGTGCTGGCGTCGCATTCGCGCAGAAATACATGGATGAAAAACACGTTACTTTTGCTCTGTATGGTGATGGAGCAAGTAATCAGGGACAGGTGTTCGAGGCTTTCAACATGGTCTGTCTAAGCTTTCCCTCACTGCTGCCACTCAATCCACTGACACTTATTTTATCCTCTAGGCCAAGCTATGGAACCTCCCCACCGTTTTCGTCTGCGAGAACAACAAGTACGGAATGGGAACCTCCGCGGAGCGCAGCTCCTCGAACACCGAGTACTTCACCCGCGGAGACAAGATCCCTGGTCTTCAGGTGAACGGAATGGACATCATCGCCTCCCTTCAGGCTGTCAAGTACGCCAGGAACTGGGCCGTCGAGAAACAGAACGGTCCCCTACTTCTCGAGTTCGTCACCTACCGATATGGAGGCCACTCCATGTCGGACCCCGGAACCACCTACAGGACGCGTGAGGAGGTTCAGAGGATGAGGAGCACCCAGGATCCTATTAGGGGACTCCAGAGGTATATTGAGGAGTGGGGTCTTGCGACTGAACAGGAGCTCAAGGTACATCTTTCTCCCTCCTCAGTAGACACACATTATTAACCCAATGTCATCCACAGCTACTTGACAAGGCAGCTAAGGCCGAGGTTGATGCTGCCGTTGAGGAGGCCAAGGCCTCGCCACTTCCCGACACAGCTGACCTCTGGACTGACATCTACTACAAGGGCTCTGAGCCCCCGGTCATGCGTGGTCGTGAGCGCGAGGAGGTTCGTAGTCTCAACCTCCATTCATGCTTTCTTCATTGTCACTCACAATTCCGATACAGTTCCACCGCTACTAGATTTCCATCTCCGTCGTCCTGTAGGCGCTGAGTAGATTATTATCCAGGATTGTTATCACCCTGGTACCCTCGAGTCCATGTTTAGCCTACACTTGCACACCCTTCATGTTATTTTCGATTCCTTACCTCCGCGGTTTGTATACTGATATTGGGCGGCTGAGAGTGCCGTTTTTTAATGCTATAGATTTATATCATTCTTATCATTGAGTGCTGGACTGGGATTTAAAAGTGAAAGAGTGACTATCCATTGAATTGGCCATGTATCTTTATGTGGTCAAGGAATTGAATGTCTTGCGAAGTTGCATGATGGATCTCAGGAATAGATTTGCAAGCCCTACATGCAGATGCTGTTAGAAATGAAAATGTTATGAACCAACTGACTTGTTAATCTGCCTCTTCTGCCTGTGCTAGATCAGTTATAAGTAGCCCACTGAACCTCAACTTCCCAGACACCTGATGTGCAGTGGGTACCTGCAGTTGAGGGTTTGCTCCCTGCTTGTTGCAAAAAAATTATTATACTTAATATTTTTAAATGAGGAAAATAAAGGCTCTGGTGTCATACCTGGGACAAAATCTGAATTATTTTAAAAAATCAAAAATAAGAGGAGGCCCATGGGGCTTGCTCTTGGTACTTACAAAGCAATAGTTAAAATATTTAAATAAAACTTTTATGTATTTTTCAAACAATTCTTCTAAAAGAATTAATACAAATTTAGATAATAGTACAAGCTCTTAGATCATTCTCTCAGAAATTTTATTTCAAGCCATTCCCTTGTTTAGTATCCTCAAGTATTTCTGTGTAATATAATTAGACAATAAAATAGCAAAACAATACATCTACATACTTGTATTTGCATTTTTCATGATTGCTCTTACCAGGACAATCAGATCCATCTCGACCTGCATTTACAC